>VYZQ01067396.1:14100-28686 GCA_013400655.1 Mystacornis crossleyi | reverse complement strand
TACTCACTTTCCATTAAAAAATTAATGATCCTTTTAAAAAAAAAAAAAAAGATATAGTCATTATGTCATTAAACAGCCTAAATTCCAGTCAAAGTCAATAGGACTTGAGCACTTAGGATGACTTACTCTGCTGGACAAGCCAAGGGAAGGGAGACACACTCAAGACACACAGCTGTACCCCAAGTTAGGTTGCTTCCAGCTTCACCCCCTCAGCTGTCAAGTAGCACTTGCAGGCAGATATGTTTTTTGCAACTCCTAAAACTTAGGGGCAAAACCAAACACAATGACAGATTTTGTAAGAGTGGTGAGAAACAAGCTCTAAATAAACAAGGAGACTTTTTATCAACTCAAGTGATTTTGTATTTGTCCACACCACTTTCAGCATACTGCTGCTACAGAGACAAGTAAGGGCATAGCTCAACAAATCTCAAATGAATCCAAAACTGGGATTATGTTGGAAAGCCTATCCTTGTAGAGCCCCATAACTGTTTTGTTTCTTTCTTTAGAAATCAGTTAAATATCCAAAGAGGATAATCAGAGTCTGAATAAGTTCATTATCAAGGGGAAGAAGGGACAAAAAACCTGCAGAGAGGGAAGATGGGTGAAGGAAAGGAGAAGTCAGCAACTTTGCAAGGTCTTATATACCACAGTCAATATAGAATTGAAAAGCTGTTCCTAAGAAGGGCAGTATTTTATTCTGGTGCTTTCAATTCCTGACTTTTTGGAATTAAACAAGGCAATTGAACGTTGCTTGGGGCTCTCTGGTTTGGAGCTCAAAGGACAGCCCTGTGCCCACCACACCAGAACTGCCTGAAAACCAACATGCAACAGCTGCACTCAACCTGAACTCGTGGCAGACAGATGTGATGACCAGCAACATGGAAAAAAGAGATGCTATCTCTTCTGCCATCAGGATGTGCCTGTTCTCACAAAAGCTAGAAGACAATTCAGAGACAAAGGGAAACCTCACCAAGCCTCACAGAGTGCCTACAAAACCCCCACTAACACTTCTGCTTTGACAGCCCTAGAGATCCTCTGCTCACAATTTAGCCCTTTCAAGTTCTGAGCTATCGTATCTTCTTTATGAAAGCTTACTTAAAATTTCAATGGGAATGACTGTCATAAAAGTTTACACAAAACTATCCCCTTGGACAGACTTTATGAAAGAGTGCTGTCTTCACATCAGCTTTCATGTGAACTTTGCTTTGCACCATGGTCCTGAGGAATCACGTCAGTTGAAAATGAGGCCTGTAACACAGTAGCCTCCTTACCGAGGGTTTTCATAAGACTACCAGCCTCTTTTTGGACCACCCTCTAACATTTCCATCCCATTCTTACCCCTCATTTCACCCTGACTCTAGAAGCTTCCATATCTCCATACAAATCTACAACTAAGTGTTTTAGGAAGTCATACTCCAACTGAGGGCTGATTTTTTTCCTGAACCAATCTTCACAAATTGCTTTCAGTTGTGCTCACAGCACAACCCTCAAAACTGAGATACGAAAGTAGAAATCTCAGTTTCTATGACCGTGGTAGAAAACTTGTTGTATGTCAGAGGTCCACAGGCAGATCTACAGAAACGCCTGCTGAAGTACCTGTTTCCCTCGGGAAAGGCAAAGTGGAAACAGTCAAAAATCAGGTTCTGGAAAAAAAAACCTGACCCAAAACAGTTTTTCATGATATTGTTGCATCAATAACTGCACTCTGAACAGACAAAACTACTTACATGTACACAGGCAAGTATGTGGACGTATTCTTTGATGATTCCATGATGATGCAAGCTTCCCAGCAGCCACACATGATAATACAAATTTGGCCTCATACTACTACCCTTGTCCAGTCTCAGTGTAGACTGGGGACACTGAGGCAAAGCAGAGTAGGCATTTTGGACATGCTACATTAACTGTGTGCCTGCACACACAAACAAGCACACTTAGAGTGGCTTTTTAAGGAAAATCACTTAAATTAATTTCTTCCCACCTAAGGAACTTTTCTAGATGGAAGACTAAGACGTGTCCCAGCATACACAAACCAGACAAACTCTACTGAGTAAAACAGAGCTGTACTCAAAACTCACCAGGAAAAATGCTTTAGGAGAAGTTCTTTCATTAAGGACTTAACTCATGACATGTCACACAAACCCATGGGAAGAGAAACTGCTGGCTGCAAGGCTTTGGGATCTAGAGAGGTCTAGATCCTGTCTTCCATTTAAAAATTCTCTTACACAATAACTTTAAGTTGGGTGATGATGACCTAAGTTTCGTGAATTATTCTCATTCTTTCCTTAATTGTCACTTTAACTGCGCATAAAAGGGTTTCAGAAACCTGTGTTTATTAAAATTGCCCACATTTAATCTTATACCAGGTGTTCCTCTCCAAAGAAAAACAAGAGAGAAGTCCAAAAAGCAATGTAATCCAACTGCAAGTCCAACAGCAGGTTTTCCCATCTTCCATACAATAGAACTAGTGAAGTGAACTCATAAAAATATAAAATAAAAGGAAAAGAACATTTCAGTATGGTTCATTATGAAATTCACATTTTTCTCTTCTTGCTAAAAAAAAAGGCTTAACACTAGCACTGAAAGGAAAATGGCTGCATACCTCAATATAACAAATCACATTCTGAAACAATAATTCACCTGTAACATTTGTATTGATTTTTACAGATAATAATATCTGCCCCTAAAACATATTTCACGTTATCTTCACTCCATTGATCAGGGGCATTATATAAATGTCTTGATCAATCTGATAATTATTTATCTACACATGCATATCCTGCAACTCTGCTGAACTCCAAAACATGCAGGTAGTGCACACTAGGTAAAAAGAATCTGGACTTTTGTTATAGGTTGTTTCCTTCTATATATGCACTACCTAGCTAAGATCACACTACCCTGGATTTAGCAGCAACCATCAGCTGTTTGTGTTGTCTACAAGAAAGTAACTGCATCAAAAAGGAAGGTTTTGCCCAACACATTTCATGTGTTTGGAAAATTACTGATATTCTTAGGTTCTCTGTTGATACAGATCCAATTTTTTTTTTCATCCTAGCCACTGCCACTGAGTTCTAGTTCAAACTGATGAATAATGCATTAACTTTACTAACACAGTAAGTCTGACACTATATGTCAGCATGGTATGTTTCATGGGCATAACAAGATACAGGGGAGCAATAGCACTCGTGAAAACTGAAATTGCATTTATAATACAGATGCTAAAATAAAAAAAAATTTGTATTAAGGTAAGTGGTCAAAAGACAGACACATGAGGGGCTATTAAAACCATTAGCAGCATACATCATCTTAAGGGATTAAAAAAATGTTATGTCTGACTCTCTAAAGTCAGTGTACATACACATTACAGCACAATGCCCAATTCCATTTCACTACTGCAATGAACCTAAGTCCTGACTTTCATGGAACAAACCTAAGAGACAATTCAAGTGCCATGCTTATAATGCAGTGCTAATTCTCATGGGCAATTCCCACCAATGTATAAAATACCTCTGCAGGCTGAGCTGTAGCTGTAGGAAAGGAGAGTAACCAACATTCATTTTACTGAGACTACCAATAACTCAGAAATCTGACATAAGCAAATCCATCCTGAATACGGAAGTCAAGACATAGAAGGGCCTGCCTTTCATTAGTGATTACTTGAAGCATTTGACTGTCATTCTGAAAGTAAGCAGAGTCTTTATGAACCAAATAATGGCTCTTAGCTCAAATCCCACAAGCAACAAAGGAAAACGGTACTTCCACCTTTGTGAGTGAAAATTACCACGACAGAAGACTAATTCTATGCACACAGTGGCTACACAGAAACAAATCTACAGCAGTGTCAATGCACCCACTTTTATTCCCACTGTACCAACATTTGAGGATATGTGTTCTCTATTAAAAAGCATTTTATGCAGCTCAATCACTCGTTACTCTGCAGGCATTTCAATATTTGTCTCCATTACACATCGCAGCACCACCAGCAGTGATCAAGGATAATAACTCAGCATCAAAGCAGCATTCTGATATTTTGAAGTTAAGTCAGACAATGCCCAGTCTTGTCTGGTCACTGTCTCAAGAAACCTTCAACCTCTCCAAGTGTCTGTTTATAGGTGAGGAGGTGGATTCATCCATCCCAGGAAATCTGGTGCTACTGCAAGGAGCGTTAGAGGTTCAGTGTGACCTCTCTACCTCTCCACCACTTCATTCTGAAGAAACCAGTATCCAAGATCACTCTGAATCAAGCCATGCATGGACTTGCACATGGATAGCCAGTTTCCCAGACCACTGTACTTACTACCTGCTTTGCTTGAAAAGTTTTAGTCAGAAGTCTCAGCAAAACATTCTGTGATGCTCCAACAAATCTAAAGACTTAGCAAAATGTCTTACAAAGGTCTTCTCATCAGTTCTACTTACTGAACAGCCTTCCTGTTTGCAACACTTCCCTACCCCATTATATACGTTGGTCTTCTTTTGGAATGAACTCTTAGTCTGTAAATGCAACTCAAACAAAATTTTGAGTTTGTGAAGCTTCCTTCTCCTCCTCCTCCATGTGAAACAGCTCCAGCTCTTTCATGCTGCCCTACTGCTTGAAAAAATTACCATCAGTAAAGGTGTCAACATAATATCCTAATTTAAATGGTTATTTTCCCCCTTGTTAAATCCTCAAGTGTTTTGAATATAGCACCAGGGTATAATAGAATGTGAATAAGTAATGAAAGATAAAGATGTGGATTTAAATAAAATATCCCCTATTACCATCCTTAATTCTTATCTATTGTTAAGACGACAGCCATCTGGAACATTACAGCAAGGTGCGCATTCAAGAAGAACCCAGACAGAACAAAGTGCAATTCAAACCCCTCAAGAACAGCCTTAAATCAAGTTTGAAGAGGACACCTGGCTACCAAGAAATACTGCAACCGTGCCGCTTTATCTTATTCCAAGCCTGCCTTCTGCCGCAGGACGCGAGGCTGGTGATCCGGAGGCAGCTGCGGGCTGGACTGGGCGGGCTGCAGCTGCGGAGGTGTCCGGGAAGCGGGGCTCCCTCCCGCATCCCGGCGGCGGCCGCGCCTCTCCCGCAGCAATGCCGCCCCCTCGCGCTGCCGGGCCGGCAGAGGCGGCCCCCGGCCTCCCAAAGGCCATCACCACTTTAATTGCTGATTAATTACAGCCTTTCACCAAGGTCAAAAGGAACATTCCGAGGCAGTATAAATGGTATCATGTGGCAAATACATCATATTAAAAAAGCTTTTTTTTTTTAGTAAAATTTGATATTTTCTGCCTTAATGTGTACAGAGCTTGCCTCTCACAGTGCAAATCCTGCAGTAAGGCACCTCTCTCATGTATGAAAATATTGATGCAATCCACACACCAAACAAAATTCAGCAAACATGAGGCTTTTCTCCAAATTAAATCATTCTGGAATATACTTTCTATTGAAATTAATTCTTTCCCAAATAAGACTGGCCAATAATGTTACAATACCTGTAATTATACTGATGTAATATTTGTAAGAACATCAAACTTTTTAATTGATCCAATTCAGAAATAATGGAAAGAGCAGTGCAGAGTCGCTGTTGAGTGCAAGCAATAAATCATACAAATTGCGTAATTATAACTTCCATGACTCCAGAGACAGTTTGCACTAGGAAAGGCAATGCATGAAAAAACAGGATGAGTTTTATAACCTGTAAAAGGAGAACGCTCTATTATAGTAGTCAGGACACAGAGGCAATAGCACCGTGTCTCCCCAAGAGCATGTTCAACTACCAGGGACCCATCACCCCGCTTCAGCGGGTCAGAGGTGCTGGAGAGGTGAATTCAAATCCCAGCCACAGAAGAAAGTGAATCCTGATACTGCACACTGAGGTAGTGCTGGGCCACTGATCTCTCATTTGTTCTTTAAGAGGAGAGGCAGAGGGAAGAGGAAATTTAATTGACCTGATTCCAGAGGTTTGCAAGGGGAGAAGACTTAAGATTTGCTTTTGGCTGAGGGAAACATTTAATACATTACCAAATCAAGAGCTTCTTTCAATCCTCAACATCTTTTCTTCCAATACATCCTTGGGTTTTGTGCCTTCTCCCTGCCACAACTTAAATTCTTCCATTGAAGCGCCTTTTTTTTTCCCCCCCACCCTCTCTCCCACTTCTCCAGCTCATTAGATAAAATAAAAATAAATTATTTGCAGTATCCAAATCACAGCTGCTCCCTCAGGACAAGGGAAGAACAGCCACTTTCCTTTATTCCTCTTTGCAACTAATTTACTACCAGTCACAAGTGGGCTGAGCCAGTGCTGTACCCTGCCAGGCAGGGTGTTTCTCCAATAATGCCAGCACAAAGTAAGTGGCAAAGGATGACCTGGCATAAGGCTTCTCGTAGTCCTTAGTTAAGCTGTCGGAGCTGACCGTACAAGTCTTCAGTGAATGCTACAATGGCTTAACTTAATCTTACTTTCTCACTCCTAGAGAATTGCTCCCATTTTCCAACCAATTTACAGCCACATTCCTACTCTGCTGTTATAACAGTTTACGGTAAATCAGATTTGCCTGTGATTGTTGAAGCAATAACTCTCAAAGAGGGCAGCAGGAACATATTTCAATCTAATAAAATAAATGATGGCAGGTAAGTTCTCTTTTAAAGAATGTCTTACCAAAACCTACAGAGACACTGTCATTTCACAGAGGCAAGCGGATGGTTGCCAAAGCTGGGAAGAGTTAAAGATCCTGCTGTCACTCACACACAGTGTGCCAAAATAACAAAAATAACGTGTGAAGAAAGCAATCACCTACAGTAGAAATGGGGAACAAAAGCTAAATGAGTTTTTCCTGTGCTAGTGACCTTTGACTGCAAGACAGATAGATAACTTTTCCTGCCTAATCTCTTATTACAGAGTTATTCTTGGACAGCAACTCTTCTATTACTATCCCTTTTACCTATTTTATAACTTTAAAGGCTCACAGTACTCAGTCTCAAACTATTCACTGAAGAATACACTTTGTACTGAAGGAAAATTCTTCATTAAATAAACATTTCAAGCAGGCTATTTCCAGGAATCTGGTTTTTTGCCTTTTTAAACTTTATAGCTCATGGAATTTCCAGACGCGTCTTAGGTATACAAGTTTATCACCAGTTCTACTGTTCAGCAGTAAAACATCATGGAAGAAATAAAGACAGACAGACAGAGATAATAATTCTTAATGCCAAGTCATCTTGGGCTCTCTGCTGCTTAATACATGAAAAATACTCCTCTGTGGGATCATCATACTCTGCCTCGAGAGCTTAGTACTTCATCACAGCTCAACACGGACCTTTTTCCTAACAGGGAACTGAAAGAACAGATGGGAAGCTGGAAAACACTGCTGAAGGAAACGCACATTTGCGATGTGTGATGGCACAGCGAAGCCAGGATTATTCCACCACAAATCCTTTAAGCACCACAATAGGCATAATAGGCAGGGTAAGGAAAGTATTGGGTTTGTGACAAGGAAACTGTCCGACAGTGCAGGTCCACCTGAGAGTGCACAGAGTGTTGTCTCCAGCCTGGTCACCATTGCCAAGAGCAGACCACCTTACAGCAAGGGGGAGCAGGATTTTGATAGAGGGCACTTCATCACAGCATCTGCATGTTCTGGGACAGGAAAAGGACCTGGCACTGTAGAGCACTACACAGAAATGGGTGTCCTGCTTGAGAATTTCAGATACGGTGCCTCTGGGACTGTGAAGTGAAACACCCTCTGTTTACACTGCCCAAATACAAAATACAGCCCAAGCAAATTCCTTGGGACATTGAGAAGGTATATACACAGAAGAAAGAAGCATAAATGGCTGCCCATTTGGGTTATTCTCTTGCACTAAAAATGTAGGCTGAGAAAAAAAACATACTTGTCAGCAAATATTGGCAATTTTTAGAGCAACCACCTAACTACCAAGCCACAAATCATGCAAGTGGAAAGAAAAATCCATAACTCAGGTTTGCTACATGAGGACTGAAACAAGGAAGAGGGTCCACATTTTTTGAAAATTAAGTAAAATCAAGCATCAAATTTGAAAGCTCAAACTGGGAAAAAACAAAGGTAGTAAAAATAACTTAGAGAACAGAAAAATTAAAGCGAAGTGGGCCCGTGCAAGTTACTTCAGGAACCTTTGGCATTAGAAAGACTATCAGAAATGAGAGAACAGCATAATAAACTAAACAATTTTACGCATACATAGATACAAATAAAAAATATGGAAATATCAAAAGGTTTGAACAGAGATGAGGAAAGAAAAGAGAAATAAAAGAAAAGTACATGTCAACTGGACTTAGAAAGTTGAAGGCTTACAACGAAAGTAAACATATAACAGGAGTAAAAAGATTAAGGGGAAAGAAAATGAAAAGTTGTAAAGGAATTAATGCTCAGATTTTAGAGGTTAAAACTTTTTTTTTTTCTGCAGAGATGTCTGGCATTAATCAGAGATTGAGAAGTATTAAAGCACGTGCTTTGTAGAATGCTTAATGGTAGAAAGAGGTTAGAAAATAAACATAGCGTATGACAAAGATGACACTCTGGGGGTTCAGAACTTTTAAAACAACTCCCCAAACCCCTGAGAATTTTACAAGATAGAAGTTTTCTTACTTCTTTATATTTCTTCGAAAGGCGTAAGGGGATGCCTGGTACACTACAGGGGGATGCTACAGAAGCAGAACTAAACTAATAAATGTATAGTTCTCAGCCACAGTTCAGCATTTTAGCACTGTGACAAAGCACTCTAACAAAGATCCTGCTGCCCTGGTACTTCCTCCCGCAAAATTGTGAATACAGCTTCTACTTAGACCTGTGAATACTGGTTTTCAAGGTCAGGCAGACAGCTTGTAAAATGCCCTATGCTTTTAGAATTCTGTGTTTTCCTGTGGTCTCCATTTCCCCAGCCAATCCAGTCTTACACCACATAAGTAACCTCAGCAGGGGTCACCACGAGAGGCAAAATGCAAGCAGCATAAGAATGAGGAAACACCTACATACTGGGCCTTTGAGGAACTGAGTCAGAGAAGGCTTCTGTATGGCATCTTCTTTTAAGAATATATAAATCAGGTAGAGAGAGTGGTCTTGGTGAACTGTGCACTGTCCTGGAAAAGGTGTGAAATTGTGCTCCATATGATTAGGAGCTCAGACAAGAAGGACTTCAATGAATTATTCAACTGTAAGAAAATAATTTCATATAGCGTAAGATGGAGATGAAAATAAACCAGAAATTGAAAAGTACTGGGAGCTAGTAAATTAAAAATTACAGAAAAAAAGGTGGGAAGGAAGAGAACTAGGCATTACTGCACAACCCAATGAATTTTAACACTAATAGAAAATGTTGCCATTCTGCATTGGGCTTTATTCATCTAAAAAAATACCAAAACAGGAATAGCTTCTCTAGCTATCATTCTATTTATAAAACAACAGTTCCAGAACACAAGTCTAACAGAAGTTATTGCTTTTGATGATCCTGTTCATCTGCAAAACACAGTAAGATCTCTCTGAACTGATTCCAGCTGCAACTACATATAAAAAACCCCAGTTACTGGGCATTGACAATAAAATCTTTGCTGAACTCTGGCAAAAGACGATTGTCCTGTCAGTTAAAAGGCTCTTTTTTTTTTTAGTCTGAAGTTGTCAGCTTCAATTACTAGCCATTAGAAATGATCACTTCTGCTTTAGTCTATCACCATAACTATCAAGTTCTGGTTTCTGAGCAGGTAGCTGCAGCCTACCACCAAAGGATCTCAGACTTCTGTTCTTTAAACTGAACAAAGAACACCTCATATCTACAACTCGTTTTAACCAGCCTCATTGGCAAAAACTGTTAGGACACATGGGCTTTATTTTTCATTTTTCTCTGGTCTATAATCCATACTGCAGACAGGTTGCAGGCAAAATGTTTTTGAATATTGGCCAATTTGCTCTTGAAGCATCCTTGGACTATGATACTGACACACCATCCATGCTTTTTTTGGGCTGGCAAAAGACTAAGCCAAATACTTGCCAGAAACTGTCAAAAGCTCCATTCAGCACTACAAAGCTGCAGGAATTATTGTGTCCCTGTCTAGAATTTTGTTATTTTCAAGTTATCCCCAGACTGTCATTACTTACCACATAAGCAGAAAGGATATGGAGAAAAAGAGCTAATCTAATAAATATCCAGATCTATGCTTTTGCATTGCAATCTAAGGTGCTGAAAAGGACAACATCATATTTGATGTTTCATCCAGTGTCTACAGCTTATTTAGAGGGCATCTCTCCTGATGGAATAATATCCTTCCACCTAAGGATGTGGCTGACCACTTCATGAGCTAATGAAAAATGATGTTACATCAGTACTCACACAGTTTTTTCATAGGCACTGAAAAGAAGTGAATAAACTTCACACTTCTAACATTTTTCTGCTGGCACAGGAAAATTTTAAATTTTGATCACTTGGTCAAGGAACATCTAAGTAGATTAAGAACTACATCAAGAACATACATATATCCAAAACACCGCACACTGGAAACCTGGAAATACAAGAGCAATACATTTCATTCAGGTAATTTTTTACTGCAGTAACAAGAACAAATGCTACAGGTGATTCAGCTGGAAATGCCACATTGCATATGCTCTGACTTGTAAATAAATATTTTTTTCCTAATTACAGAGAAACAATATCCTTAAATAATAAATTAACTGTAAAAGTCAAAGGGCTGTAAGTTCACTGAACTAAAATCATCAGCAACTAACTTTTAGCTTAAACACTCAAAACACCTGATTCTTCTTTAGTAGACAAGTGTTGGGGTTTTAGGAGGGTTTTTTTTGTGTATGTGTGTGTGTGTTCTTTTCTTTCCCTCTCAAAGAATTTTCCTCCATGATTGCTGGGTGCTTAAGAGAAATAAAAAGATCTGACCACAAGGGAGGGACCCAGCTGCCCCTCCTTTGTCTTGGTTTGTTTCTCAGGTGAGGGAGCGGAGATGTCGCCAGATTTAGAACTGGGAAAAGAAGTGGGGTGCCAGTGCTTGGCCCTCATTTGCTCTCCCAGCATTTGAAGGGAACAGAGGCTGCAGTTGCCGTGGGGAGAACCATCTCACTGTGAGGCCGTGTTTTCGGCTGTTTGTTCTTCTGCCCTGCCCCTGACATCCTTCATCGCTGCTTTTGGAGCTTTCGCTGAGCCATAGCACTGCGGGCACCACCCCTTGCCTGCCGAGGGGTCCCGGAGTTTTCCTGCTGTGGCTTCGGAGTTCTGTGCATCTCGCCTGCCACCCGGGATTTTTCTTCTGCATTCCTCCTTGCCGATCCAGCGCGCTGCTCCCAGGGGATCCTGCCGAAGCACCAGGACCGGCTGCCCGGGGGCTGCTGAAGCCTTTCTTCCATCCCTTCCCGGCTTGGGCAAGCCCAGCATTACCCCCGTGCTCCCCGACCTCGCTCCGGAGCGCCCCTGCCAGCTCCGGCCATCGCTGCAGCAAAGGGGAAAGTGCCTGACAGCCCCAGCAGCTGTCACTGGGGTCTGATTTCTGTTGGTTGTTACTGCCTTAGTTATTGTTGTTTTGTTTTGCCTTGTTGTACACACACACACATATATATATATATATCAGTAAAGACCTGCTATTCCTATTTGTCATATCTTTGCCTGAAAGCACCTCAATTTCAAAATTATAATAATTCGGAGGGAAGGGGGTTACATTTTCCATTCCAGGGTGGGAGGTGGACTCCTGCCTTCCTTAGTAGACATTCATCTTTCAAACCAGGACAACAAGGACTACCAACTTCAAAATTTATCATTTTGTGATAAAGCTGAAGGATTTCCTAGTTAAAAGAATTTCTGAACAAGTCCTGCTCTTTCTTATGTGGACTGTACTTTCATCAAAGTAAGATAACTTGCATCCAAGCACCTCAGCTCAGAAACAGATGCTGTTGCTTCAGTGTGGAGAATGCCACAGGTGAAACCCTGAACTCTGCTGAAACTGGAGGCAAAACTCTTACTGGTATCAATGGATCAGAATTTCTGCCTCCATGTATTTTCAAAATTCTCTCTCCAACAAAACATTCAGAATCAAGAATACGAAAGATCTAAAATAATTGCTTTTTTCTGCAGGATTTAATGTTTTCCAAAGGTTCTTAAAGTTAAGCCTACAAGGAGACATGGCTGGTGTTTATTTGCTTTTCTCTGGCACAGAGCACAGATTATTTTTCTCTGTACAATGTTTTAGAACACAGGAACTGGGGGAAAAATTAGTAGATAAAATGTTACTATGACTTCTGATCCAGATATAGGATTGTTTATCTGCACAAAAATACACATAGTTTCAGCCTGTCATTTCCAGCTCACATTGTTAATTATATTTCAATGCACCTCACTAGATAAGAGGTATAATCCAGCCAAAAGCATATAAAGGTTGTAGTCCAAATTATGCAAGGTGTCTTGCAGCTGATAATTCCAACAGGTGATGAACTGTTTAATCTTATGCAGCTTGGCAAACATGCCTGTTTATCTTTACCCAAGCCTTCAACATGCACATCAAACCAAAGATATCATCCACAAATATGATGACTGAACTTGCTTTTCATGTAGCAACCAACTTTTAATTATATTCTACTATAATATTCTTGTGTAAAGAAACCAGGTTCAAACACAACAACAAAAAAGTGATGTTTCAAATATCCAGTTCTACAAATTTCTTACATTTCTTACATGATCTCAGCCTATCAGCTGAAATCTGGCAGACCATCAGAAATACTAATCGCAAGCACCAGTTGCACACGGGCCACAGATTCTTTGCTATTATAGATGACAAAATACCTGGGCTTTATACTATAA
The DNA here is from genome assembly GCA_013400655.1 of Mystacornis crossleyi. Classification (NCBI taxonomy): domain Eukaryota; kingdom Metazoa; phylum Chordata; class Aves; order Passeriformes; family Timaliidae; genus Mystacornis; species Mystacornis crossleyi. Next base: position 15,869 of record VYZQ01067396.1, on the reverse strand, counting down.
CCTGCTACTACTCTCTCCCGTGCTTAAGTATTGAGTCTGTGGAGCACAGGCCGCACAAAAGGACTGTAACAGAAGCAGTGGTTACCTCCACGCCTCGTACAAGGAAACTGTGGCCCAAATCAACTGAAACATCAGCAAACTTCGTCTGTTCCTGCTCAAGTAAGAAGAGAAATCAAACTGAAGGACACGGAGTTCCAGCTCTGAACTCCAGGCATTAGCAATCCCTTGGGTTTCTGCCTTTCGTTCCAATTCATGTCTCCAAGCAGAGAGAAAGATAATTCTTGGGTGAAAACTTTCAGTTTCTGAACCGGAGATGGAAGGTATTTAACACTACTCTAAATAATAAGATTTCCGTTGCCTCAGAATAATCGGTTAGGATTTAATGGAAGTACAGATAAAGACTAAAAGCTTAGAGAAGATGTAAATACACTTTCTTTGGGGAATCGAAGTCAGAACAAATAATCCCTCTTTCTTCCATTTAAATTCTCTGTATTTCTACTTGTCTGTCTTGGTAAAAGGTGTCAATTGGAAGAGGTTTTCTACTGTAAAGCCTTCTTTACCATAATACATGCAGCATTAAAATAATTTTAGGGAAAAAACCCAGCTCTTCCAGAAAGGATTAGAATTTCAGTAGGTTATTCTGGATTTATCATCAGGTATTATACCTCCCCCACCTTTCAATAAAAATTATCCATTACTCCAGATTTAGTTAAACTTCTGCAGGGGTATAAAGCCTGCAGCATGCTTGGAACCCTGTGGTGATTGAAGGAATGAACTATACAGCAGACAATAATTGTATTCACTTTAAAATTTTACTTATTAAGTGAAAACTCAATCAAGGTTGATAACAATCCTATTTTACAATATCTTTTACAGAAACCTTCATTTAGCTCGTATCTTTACTACTGTATTTGCAAATACCTCAAAGAAAACCCTAAACCAACAAAAGCAAGAAAGAATGAGGCAGAAATTATATTTGACAATCAGCAGGAACAAAAACAGGCGAAAAAAACCCTGTATTTCATGAGGGACATCTTGTATTCCAAGTGGAATGGTATCCCAGGGGTCTGTTTTGCTTAGATGTACATACTTTTAGATGCTGTATCTGAGTACTGCCAGGCAATAGCAAAGAAAAGATGAAAGGTAATGTCTGAGAAAAATAAATATCTGACTTCAGTCAGTGAGCTGAATTTACCATTGATGTAAGGAGGTATAACTCTTTACAAATTGCATGTATTTATGCAAGCGTAGAATTAGATTTGTTCACTGTAACTCAAAACTCTTGAATGAAAACTTTTGGGTGGAAATGTATTAAAGCGCTATGATTTTGAATCAAAATACATACACCTGAAAAATATCTGCAGTTAAAAGGTTAAACAGTATCTTCACTCTCTGCTTCTGCTGCAGTATACTCCTCTACTAGCACATCAATTTTATGTCAGTGATCCCAGATGACCCAAACTAACATTTTCTTGCTTACAGCTAAAAAATTAAATAAAATGCAATACATTAACTGAATATAAAATCCTGGACTATTTTTATCTTCAATCTGCAGAAAGTCTGAATATTTGAAAAGATAAATGACAGAGACTGGTTTCACTGAAGTACTACTTGAAAACAAATTGACACTATTTCTTAAATATTGTATCCATCTCTATACTCATCCTCAAGAGAAACTATATGAGGCAAAGTATCCTTAAGAGCCTTTTGCACATTTCTGGGACCTGAAAATATCATACCATGTTAATATAACTTGAACAACATAAAAA
>VYZQ01067394.1:0-15412 GCA_013400655.1 Mystacornis crossleyi | reverse complement strand
AGATATTTACTTTAGATATGACTGGGATGAAAAACGGGCATGTAAGAAGCTGGAAAGAGGTGAACACAGAACTCACAGGATTTCCAGGCGCATCATGCTTGTGTGAGAAGTACTTGTGCCTCCCCTTGGCTTAGTGAAAGGTCTTTTTCCGGAAAGGTGGTTCTAAGAGCCTGGAATTTGTGTGGATCTCCCCTTCCCTCTTTGTCCCCCAGGTGTCCGTCACCCCAACATCATCTGTGACTGCTGCAAGAAGCACGGCATCCGAGGCATGAGGTGGAAATGCAAAATGTGCTTTGACTACGACCTGTGCACCCAGTGCTACATGAACAACAAACATGACCTGTCCCACTCCTTCGAGCGCTACGAGACTGCTCACTCCCAGCCGTGAGTCCACTGCACCCTCAGCAGATTTGTGGGGCTCGGGGCCACCCTAATGCTCTCCAAAACCCACTGTGTGCACCCCAGGGGGGCGCAAAATAACCCAGCAATGACAGCGCAACCTAACTTTACGTATCGGGGTAATTTAGGAAGAAATTAATGTAAATGTATTGGGCAGTGCTCAATTTTTGCTGATTGGGTTGCAGGACCAAAAAAAGTTTCTTCTAGCTATAGAATTATGGTGAGGTTTTATGAAGCTGCTTGAAAAAAAAGGCAGCGAACGGAAATGTGCAGAGTGTTTTTATAAAGTGACAGAAGAATGATTTCTGCTCTGGTGTTTCTCTTCCTCACCCCCCCCACAATTAAATAATTTCCTAGACATGCTTTGCTATTTGCTGTTCGCAGGCCACAGGGAGGCTGACAGGGATCTTGCACTCCCAAATTGTTGATTTATTCTTGGGGTCTCTTCACTGTAGAGGCAGCACTTTCTCATTTACTCCTCCTCTGCACATTAATTTTTTTTGGAGGTGACTGCTGCACTGATGCCTGTGGAACAGCATCTGTAATTTTATGCTCCTCCATGATTTGCCAAAACATGGGAGATCTGTTCTCCTGTCCTGAGGAAGAACTCGAAAATAGTCTCAAAAATACTTTTATTTACACCTCCTAAAGTGGGCATGAAGATGACTCATATAATCCTCTTGCCTTCAGGAGAAGGAATGAGAAATCAGCTTATTCAGTCATTGATTTTCTTCCTTTTTTTTTTTTTTAATCATTTTTTTTCTTTTTGAAAATACCACTGTGCCTTGCATCCATCTGTGGAATGAAAAGTGTAATTACTGTGCTAAAGGCAGCGGTGTGGGATTTGCAGCTGCTTTTCCTGCCATGTGGGAAGCTCTGCCTGGAGCTGATTGCCAGAGTGGTGCTGAGCCAGAATTCCGAGTCCTAGCAGAGGAGGGATGCTGCTGGCCAGAGAATCTCCCCTCTGAGCTTTCAGCCTTGTGTTTATCCACCAGATCAGGGTGTTTCTGGAGCTTGTGTTGATATGACAAGCCAGATCCTACTGTGAAATGAGCCTCCCAATTTGGGGTAGATATAAAAATACACATCTCTGTAAAAATAGACACGTGGGGGTATTTTTTCTCTTTCTATTAATAACGGAGTCGTCGCCAAGTAGTTACTCAGGGATGCCTGCTTGTGTCTTTTATTTGAGTTTAAGGTACACCCTTTTATTCATGTTTAAATAAAAAAGAAAAAGGCGCTGCTGCAGAGCAGCCCCAATTTCCTGCCCTGTGCTGTTTTCTTCCCAGCCCTGCAGGTGGGAAATCCTTTGGGCAGCAGGGACCTGACCTTCCCCAGGAGCACCTGGGAATGCTGTCCTGGATCAAAAGGCAGATTTCTAGGTAATTTCTCCCCAGGACTCATCCTCTGCAGAACTTGTTCCTTTTTTTTTTCTGAGGAATCTGAGTGGTGGAGGATGCAAAAAGAGCAATTTTCCCTCGCAAGGCTTGTCTGTGCCTGTGTCCAGGCTGCTGCTGGAATCGGGCAGTGCAGTTCTTGCTGTCAGGGTGAAAAAGGGAGCTTGGAGGGTGGCCAGGAAACTCGCCAGGGCCAGAGCTGTCCTGCGTGAATTGTTTGACTTTCCCAGAAACTGCAGCACCGCTCTGGAATGTCATGGAAGCACTGGAGAGCTCTCTGGAGGTGCAGAGCAGAATGTGATGTCTGATGGTGCTTTGGCAGCTTTTTGGTTGGGTTGGGTTTTGTTTTTTTCCCCTTAATTCTTTCTCCTTTTTAAAATTTTTCTGTGAGTGTGGCTGCTTGAATGGTTAGAGAAAATGCGATATAAATTAACTTTATGTGACAAAAAGAACTCTAAACGTAGGCCAGAGTGCCTGATACCAAGTCTTTGTAAAATGAGCACTATTCTGATTTACTTTGCTGTGTGCTAGCAGGAATAAGGATCTTCAGAATAGCAAGCAGCTAATAAAAATAGAAATTAAAAAAAAAAGAAGAAAAAGAGGCACAACATGAGCCTGTCAGGTGTGGCAGTGATTTCTGGGAGCCTCAGTAAGGGGCAAGGATAAACCAGCAGTTGAAATTAGATAATGGAACACCTTTCCTGTGGCAGGTATTGATTCCAGCTGAGTTTTGGGATGGACAGGAATTAGTTTCCAGGCAGAAGCTCCCCGTTGTGGAAAGCTGCAGTTTTAAAGATGAATGACAGGTTCACGTTGTGGTTCTGGGAAGTCACTCAGCTTTTGGAGCAAAGGGGTTGTCAGAAAAGGGTTGGGTTTCAGGATTTGACCGAGGGTGGCACAAGAACTGCAATAAAGGGGTGTTTCCTGCAGCTTTCACAGAGAGAGCTGGCAAATTAAACCCCTTTTACTCAGAAATGCCTTGCAGGGCAGGGGCAGGAAGCAGTGGGAGCATCTTTGCTTTAATGCAAATGGAACCCTGTGATTTGTTGGCCCAGGGATGGGAGAGTGCTGTGCCTTAAGGATGGAATGTCCTGATGTGAAACAGAGGGCACGGATCACCTTTGAACAGTGCCATGGAGAGGATTTCTTTGGAATAAGGGAGGTCTGAGCTGTGCAGGAACTTTGCCTTAGGCACTGCAGCATCCTTTTGGAAGAGCAGAAATTGCCTGCTTATGACTCACTGACTATTGCTTAGATCACTCATCTCTCTTTTTCTTTTTTTCTTTTTTTCTTTTTTTCTTTTTTCTTTTTTTTCCCTTCTAAATAAAGTAGAAGATAAAACCTTTGGCAGTTCCCTAAGGACAAAAAGAGAAAATCAGAGTATTTAAGAAGACGTGGTAAACGCTGTGTGGATTTGGGTTTTGTTGTTGAGTGGCTGTGAAATCCAGGCTGAGCCTCCTGTAGAGACCAGGATTCTCCCACCTCTGGGAACGGGGATCCTTTGGTTCTTCCCAAATTCCTGCTGCTGCCAGAGCCACCACTGGCCCCCTGAACCAGGCAAGGCCAGCCCTGTTTGTAGCAGGTCACTAATCCTGGGATTTAGGAGGATTAGACAGACACTGCAGAGGGTTCCCAATCAGTTTTCTAAAGAGGCTTTGTAGACACCTTTACCTGAAGGCTATTTCAGGTCTTAAAATGACCTGGGTTTGAACTTTAGGTGACAGGAAACGCTGATTTTTTTTTTTTAATTTTGCTATTTGAGGTAATCTCGTGCTGACCTCCTAATTTGTTATTTGTGTTGGTCTTGTTGGGTTTGAATTTTTTGGCTGTTATGGGAGAGGCTCTCATCCTCGGCTTAAAAGGATGGAACAGCTCAGTTTTACTGAAGTGCTTTTTTCAGAGTTGTTGTAGCCATTTGCTGAATATGTTCTTAGTAACTGGGAGATAAATCAGTGTCTGTGAGCGGGGCAGCAAAGCAGAGCTCATCAAGTTTATATTAGGGCTGCAGAAGTCAGGCACACTGGTGACTTCTGCAAATAATCAAGCCTGAGATAATCTCCTACAAAACGTTGGTGCTGTGGTATTCCCACGCAGCACTGGCATTTGGCTGGGATCACCAGCTCAGGGCTGGGGCTGAGCTGAATTTCAGATGTGGGGCGTTTCACCCAGGCTGTTTTCTAGCCTTCACTCACCAATAAATCACAACCTCAATGGTTTTTCACAAGCCCTGGGTTTTTTTTTCTTTCCTGGCAAACAATGGAGCTGGAGGAGCCAGTGAGCTGCACAGGGAAACGTTTTGTGTAATCAGGCATAAGAAATACAAATATTTTCTCCCATTGTGTTTTATCCTGTAGTCAAAACAGAGATTGCAGTTATTTTCATCTGTAATTCTTAAACCAGCTCTGTCTGGTGGAGTTACCAGCTGGATTTGGAAATCAGACCCAGGAACAAGTGCGTGCTCTGATTTAGGTCTGTGCAGTGCAGACCCATTCAAGGCAGCTTTAATAATCCAACCTCCCATCTGTGGCTGCTTATACTGAGAGCTGAACTAATCCAGCAGCCGAGTGACAACTGCTGGGTGTTTGATTACTGGGCAATAAAGGGATGCAGGTTTATTTACATAGTAACCTCCTCAACATGTGTTATTTATGCAGTGGCAGTTCAAGCTCAGAAATTGGGGTGAGGAATATTTGGAATCCAGTGCGACTCTTCTGTGCTGGCATTTTGATTTCCTGACTTGTAACAAAGTGCTCGTGGAAGTATGAATGAATTTATTAATACAAATTTTTTCTCTCTTAATTTATATAATTTTACTTGAGGAAAAAACCCACCATGATTTGCCAGATAAACTGCCTGTGCCTCCTTAGAAAATCCCAAACATGAACAGGGTGTGTTGCCACACCAGGGCTTCCCTTGTGTAATTTGGATTATTCTGTTTGATTTGTGGAACAGGGACTGTGTTTCAATGACATATTTTATCTTTATCTTTTCTGGAATGATGTGATCAAAACTGCAAGCAAGAGAAACCTTCACTAAACCAGCTTTAGCCTGGGTTTTGAGCTAATAATGATGCTTGAAGGATGATAAGTCATTTCCACTCCTTGTGCTCAGTGGTGTTTCTGCATCTTCTCAGTGCAATATTCTGCTTTTAAGGGCTCTGTATGAACGTTTCTTGAGGGCACAGTTGTGAAAAGCTCTCTGCAGGAGCCTTTTTAGTTCCCATTTAGTAGCCTTGGTCTGAAACCTTCCCTGCTGTGGCCTTCCAGAACAGGATTTGATCCAGGTTACTTTGGGGATTACCAAAAACCACAGCTTTTACTTATAAAGATGTGTTATAAAGATACAGCTGGTTTCGTGAAGAACTGTCCCTTGTCAAGGTAGGAGAGGATTGAAAAGGAAAAAAATCTGGGTAAAGACAGTTCCTGAAATAGGTTTCTGTGATCCTGATCCCTCTGCAGCATCCTTGTCTTAGTCTGGTTCCTGCTTGAGCAACCAGCAGCCATCTGTCAGAACTGCCTTCCTTTATCCTTTGCTGGAAGTGCTTCAGGAAAAGCTTTGCTGGGGGGATTAGAAAACCTGGAATTTCTTGCACTGAGGGCGGTTTTACCTGCAGTTCCTGCAGGATCTTCGTGTTGGCTTTTCTGGAGGTGGATCTTTGTGTGTCCTGGGAGGGATGTGGGTTTGTGTCTGCCAGGAGTTGAAAATCTGGTTTAGAGCTGTGCCTTTCTGAAGGGATTAATGTGATATTTGTGGCCTGCCACCTTACAGGGGGACCATCCCTTGTGCTTCCCACTCCCCTTCATTGTGTTTATTTCTTCAGGTAAGAACTTTCTGCACCAGAAAAGCCTCACAAAACACATCAACCGTGCCTGGTGTGAAGGAGCTCTGAGTTGCTGCTGCAAATTAAAAGTAGTTTTTGTGTAAATTTCTCCAGATGAGTTGATTTGGGTCTGCCATCCCTCTCTCTAAAGCAGGGGTGATGCTGCTGTTCCAGATGCTGGAGCAGAGTTCTCAGGGACGTCAAAAGCCAAGTGAGCACCTCAGAGAAACTTGAGCACAGGCAGAACATCCCCCGGGAGTGGTTCCCGGCACGCTGGAGAGAGCCATAGCTTCATTCTGTACAGTACATGCTCCCAAGTGCTTGCTGGGCTCGACAGTAATTTAATATCCTTGGGATTTGTAGGACAGAAATGGCTGCAGACTTGTGCTGTCATAATTAACGTTGTTATTAAAGGCAGCATCACAGTGATTAAATTTATCCCGGGGGTATTTTTGCATCACGCTGAGTAACTTTGGTCGTTATCCAGTATTTGGAGCACAACATTTTGAATTAGATTAAAACTTTAATAAGAATCATTGGCTCGGGACATCTGGTGCTTGCATCACTCTTTGGAGGTGCTGGTCAGCAGTGGTTTAAAGCAGGGTCAGAATTTTGGTGAGATTGGGGAACGAGGGCACATCTGGTGGGTGGCCCCCAGCATTTCAGCAGGACAGGAGATGGAGTTTCTTACATTTTCCTGCTTTCTGAACTGGTCAGCTTTGGTTTTTTGGTCCCCAGTCACGAATTTGAGAGGAAGTGGCAGGTTGATGTGACAGTGTTGAGCTGGCGAATGAGTACTGTTGCATGAGTATCCAAAAAGGGAACTTACACTAAGAATAGAAGGAGTGGTGGATATTTTGCTATTTAAACATCTCAAGCTTAACTCAGTGCTTTATTTTACTATCGCTAAGAATCTTTGCATTGAATCCCGTCCCTTGTGAGGGAAGGGTTTGGAGAAGTGTATTTTTATCACTTTGTCTCCGGGCTTGGCTAACACATCTTTGAGCAATTATTAGAAAAACATTGAACAAAATACAGTGAAAACATCTGAGCTGTTTCAGAGGCTGTACCCAAATCCACGCTGGTTTTTGAAGCCAGTCTGTAGTGCCTGCCACAGTGCAATAGAATGAATGCTGAGCAGTGTCTCTTTTTAGCTGAGCTTTTCCCTCCACTGTCATTATCTCCTTTCATAACAATATCCAGCCTTGATGGTGCTTAAACCAGACAAAATCTCAGCCGTCCAAATAAAGGGCCTTCATCTTCCTCCTGTTGAGCTCCAGCCTGGGTAATGGAACATTCAGGAATCATAAGAGCAAGGCATAAATGATCTCTCCCTCTTTTTAAACACACGGGGTTGTAAACCACAGGTGGGAGATCTGTTAACAGATTAAGAAAGGTAAAAGACTTAAGCGTTTGGTGGATAAGTAAACAGTAAGTTCAAGCATAAGCTTTTTATCCTCCTGAGTCTCCACCTTCCCTGTGGAGGTATTAGATGGGAAATAAATACGGTGTGCTGAGGTCAGCCCTACCCCCAAGAAGCTTCCCCTCCCCTTGCCCTGTGGAACAGCTGCTGAACTTGGGTTGCTCTGTCTGGGCTGGGAGCTGCCAAGAGCCTGTCAGGCTCCACGGGCATGGATTGGGGCACTTTTGCAGTCACCTAGAAAAGGGGATTGCACCCTGGGTGAGCAACCAGGCAGGTCCTCGTGGGTTTTGGTGGCTCGGTGACTCATGAGAAGGCTTTGTGGCAGCCTGGGGACAGCACACACAGAGCCAGCAGAGAGGCTGCTGTGACATTATGGGAATTGGGAGCTGCTTTAACAGGACATCAGACCCCCTGTTCACTATCACGTAGGTACCTTTTTCCTTTTCCCTTCCGCTGGAGGGGGGTCTGTGCTGGGGATGTGGGGTGCAGGGCAGGTGGGAAGGTCTGGGATAGACTGGGAATGGTGCAGCAGCAGCACTGCTGGTCTCATCTGCTCTGCTTTTCAGGCTATAGAATGTGCTGATCTCCATTAATGCCTCCGTGCAGGGCCACCCCAGCAATGCCCATTGCCCTAGAGTGAGGGATGGTCCTCGTGTGACAGCCCTCAGCTGGAACAGAGCTTTATCAGTGTCTGTAACAACAGCAAATTCATTTGTTTTCTCTTGCTCTGTTTTTCCAGGGTCCTAGTGAGCCCTCGACAGAATTTGACTCGCATCACATTAAAAGGGACTTTCCAGGGGGCTAAAGTGGTCCGTGGGCCTGACTGGGAGTGGGGTAACCAGGATGGTAAGCTGCTTTTGGGATCTTGTAAAACACCATTTGATTTTTTTTTTATATATATATGTATTTATTCTATTTTATTTTTGCAAATTGCTGGTTGAAAATCCACGTGGCTGAGCAGCAGCTTCTAGGGGAGCTGTTCAGGTGATGCAGGTTCCTGTTCTTTCGAGCATTAAACGTGCCTTGTTTTCTTGCATTATTTGTCACATATCTGACATAAACTGTGCGTTCCTTCAGGGTGTGGGAAGGAAGTTTTGCTGCTCCTCTCTCGTAGATGTGAAAACCTCTGGGAACCATCCTGGAAGTTCTTGTGTGAAATTGTAAACGCACACCACGTTACAAGAAAATAAAGACCCCTCTCTTCTTGAAAAAGCTTTAATTGATAGTGGAGGGTTGATCTGACTTTGTCTACAGTATCCATTTTCTTTTTGAGTTCTGTGGAATGTCCTTACTTGGACACTTTCAAGAACAATGAGGAGAAATTCTCTGTAAGGAGGGTTTCACGTGATGCACTGATGAAGGACTCAGTGGTTACTGCAGAGTAGTTCCTGCCTTCTGTAGGAATTGAAACCTTCAGGCTGAAAAGTGCAGCAGGACAAAAAAGCCTTTTAAAAGCTGCTTTTGGGGTGTAATGCCTGTTCCCAGTTCACTGATACCAATTCCTGTGTGGTGCTCCAGGGTTAAGGGAGCTTTCCTGCCCGTTTGTCCCAGAGCCCTGGACGCACGCTGAGATGTTTACAGCTCCTTTTGCCCCTTAAGAATTAAGTCAGAAGTTCAAAGTTGACTCCGAGTTGACTCCGCCATTTATTGCAGCTCTGGGTTCAGTGGAGGACGTGGATACTCGCGGGGTCCGAGAGCAAAAGCAGCTTATGCTCAATACAGCTTATCCATCCTTTCGAGATCAGAGCAGCATTTACATGTCTGAGACTTGTGCTGCTTCCGGTGCTGCTGCCCTGAAAGCAGCTCCCTGAGCAGGAGCAGTGAGAGGAACCCTAAATCCAGCCCTCAGCCGCTCTCCCGTGAGCACAGGATTTGGTGGAGCTGCCCCAGAACCCAGTGTTTGTATCCTGCTTTTCACATGTGCTGCTGGGTGAGGAGTTTGGCTCCTTTAGGCTGTTAAATGGCAGCGCTTTGCGGACAGTCACGAGTTCCTCGGTGAGACAGATGTTGCTGTCCCCGTTTGGGGAAGTCCTGGGGAAGTCCTGGGGCTTGCCCGAGTGCACCAGAGAGTGGTGACTTGGCAGCAGAGCGGGCTTGGGACTCTGCAAACCTGACTGCCTTCACGAGGCTCAGTGTTGTCTCCTGGCTGAGAGCACGTCCCGGTGCCCAGCTTCACCTCCGCACATCCATCCTCCTCTTCGGGATTCTTCCAGTGTCTTTGCTTGAAGAAAACAAACTTTATTTGATGTTTCTCCACCTGGCCGGTGTTGGGGAGAGATTTAAAGATCCCGGGTGGGTTTTGCAGCACCGCTGAGTTTTTTTTCTTGCCACGGTGTGGTGCCATGACACCACGTGTGTGTTCCTTAACTAGGCCATGCTCCTGCACACCAGGAATTCTCCACAGAACCATTCCAAAACGAGTGTCTCGCTGGGTTTCAGCAAATTTAACGCAGAGATTCCCTCCTAACTGGTCAAAACGAGCTGTCTCATGATCCAATTTTCCTGATTTTCATTACTTTTCCCCTCAGGGGGTGAGGGTAAGACCGGCCGCGTGGTCGATATCCGGGGCTGGGACGTGGAGACCGGCCGCAGCGTTGCCAGCGTCACCTGGGCCGATGGAACCACCAACGTCTACAGGGTGGGCCACAAGGGAAAAGTGGACCTCAAATGTACTGTGGAGGCTTCTGGGGGCTTCTACTACAAGGAGCATCTCCCAAAATTAGGTGGGTGGAGACATATCTTTGCTGAGAGAAGTCCGTGTTGAGAAGTTCTGATTCACGCGGCCGTTGGCGCTGGGGCCATTTTGTTTGGAAGACACAAAACCACCTCCTGATGTTCAGAAGTTCCCACTTAATGAGCATCATTTGAGAGAATTTGGTTTGTGTGTGCACATACTGCTTGATCTCAGAGTGGTTCATGAAATAGTTTGGCCTTTCAGTGGGGAAACCATCAGATGCCCACAGTTGTATCCCAAGGAATACAACTTCTGCTGGAAATTCAGGAAACTCCCACTCTGTTACAGAGAATCCAGCTTCTCACACTTTGGTCACATTTGTCCATCCAAAGCTTTTCATTTTTCAGGCAGGCTGTTACTCACTGTGCTTTTAGAGAGCAAACACTGTCCTGGTGGAGCCAAAAGTGTGTTTGATGGGGGGAATGTGACCAAAGGGAGACTTAGGAGAATGGAACAGCCAAAAATTAGAAAAGGTGATGGGAAAAGGTGAAGTCTGTATTGGCAACTTGCTGCAATCCACCTTTCCTCTTAAGTCCAAGGAAACATCTTGTGATTTTGGACTTGAAGTTTTTTTTTACCCGAGTGTAATTTAGTTTTGGGGTGGTTTTTTTTTTAATGAGGTGCAGGGACCATCTTTGGCTCCCCTGAAGGAAAACAGAGGGGTCTGGTTTTGTGTTTGCAGCAGCAGAATCAGGGTTTTTATCCGACCTTCCAGATAAAACTTTTCGGGCAGACTTTTATCTGTCTGTATCAGACTTTTGAGCAGCTTGGCAAGAGTCTGAGGGGAGGGAAGGGTTGGATGAGGAGCTTCATTCCAGGGGTATGGCTGCATGGGAAGGGTAGGAGGGCAAGGCACTCAAGGCACTCATCAGAGTCAGTTCTGTGGCTGCCTGTGGAGGGGAGAACTAATTTTGGGTGCTGTGTGGGTGTGTCTGAACAGTTGTGGGTGAGTGGATTGCTAAGAACAGCTCCTGCTGTCTGCCACGGCCTGAGAGGCATTCCCTGCTCTGCAGAGGGGCAAAACGTGTCTTGTGAGAGCTGCTTGTGTTTAATTCATATTAATATCCACTTAGAGTTAAACCCTCCTGATTCCTCTGCCCGGTGCTGCCCTATAGAGTGTGTAGGGCACGGAACGGGCTTGGCACCATTCTGCCCCAATTAGCGTTAATTGTCAAGCCTTGTAACGAAGCCAAGGTGTGTGACTGCACCCTGCGTGCCCGCGGGTGCTGTCCTTGTTGTCCCCAGGGAAGCCAGCCGAGCTGCAGAGGAAGGAGAGCACAGACAGGCATCCCTTCCAGCACGGGGACAAGGTGAAGTGCCTGCTGGACATCGACATCCTGCGCGAGATGCAGGAGGGCCACGGAGGCTGGAATCCCAAAATGGCCGAGGTATGTCCCTGGATACTCCCCTGGATGCAATTCCAGCCTCTCCCTCGGTTCTGCAGTGCTCAGGAAGTTACCAGAACATCTTTGTGTGACCTTAAAGTTGACTGAATCACAAATGCAGGGTTTTTTTTTTTTAGTGATAGGACACTGGAGTCAGAGTTATTTTTAGGCTCTGTTGGATGAGAGTGGCCTTGTGGATCCTTGCAAAAGTCTTGGAAGCAAAAAAAAAAAAAAAAAAGATAATAATGACTGGTTTGTTTGTTTTTAAATGAGCCACGGATCTTTTCTTTGGAGTTCTGGATCCATTCCTTGTTTGGCTTCTCTTGTGCTGTGCATTATTGGTAATGAAGGTTATGTGTTTTGTCAATGCTGGGCTCTGTCCCTGGCCAGGACTAAAATTTCTCAGCCCATATGGTATTTTAAAAGCTTGGTCTTGCCTTTAAATTGAAGAGCCATCACCTGTTGTCTTTAAAAAACCCAGAGTGGAGGAAATAAAGATAGAAATAGCACCTCTCACTGTAGAACAGCATGAATAAATGTTATAAAACTATAAAAAATAGGTTAAATGTGTGTCCTGGCCCAACCTGCCCTACAGGTGAGCAGACCTTTTGAAATCAGGCTTTAAAATGTCAAGGCAAACTCTGTCATTTCAGTTTCAGTGTGGAAATCTCTTAACTGAGCATCAGCCTTTCTTTTTTTGTTTTTTTTTCCCAGCCTGGCAGGCAGGGACTCGGCATCTTCTGATGAGCTTTAACAAAACTGCCAGGGGAGCCATGAATTTTTTATTCCAGCTGAGATTCCCCAAAGCTGTAGATTTTGGGTGTTGCTGTGTCTGTTGCTGGTTGTTAAACCTCTGTGCTCCTGAGTTTCTGTTGTTGAGGAATGCAGGAGTAGAGAGGGGCGTTAAACAGAGAAACAGGAACCTCCTGGCACCTGAGAAATTGGCATTTTTTACCTCTGTATAAACCATGAGCTGCTCAGCACCTGCCAGAACAGCAGACCTAGTACCCTGCACCACACAATTGTATTTTGTTTTCTGTACCTAGGCCCTTTTTCCCCTCTCAGGACACGTCTTGCTGGTATTTTATAACCCAGAGCAGTGTTGGAATCCCTGCCCACCTCTGTCCTTTAGAAAGAGGACAATTTGTGCTGTGTTTTCAAGCATCTTTGTACTTTGTATTCCTATCCCCCCTCCTCCCCCAGTACGCTGCTCCTTCAGAGGAGCTTTTAGAGGAACCTTGCCCCTCCTTTTGTAGAAAAACAATGGTTGCATCTCACGTAGAGCAGGTTTGGGAGCCCTGTGGATGGGAAATGCTGGGTGATTTAGCCATCTATGCCATGGATGCTTTCTTTCCCCACTGTTAAGCAATGTGATTTATTTAGGGGCTTTCCCCTCCTTTTTTGTTTTTGTTTTTGTTTGTTTGTTTTGTTTTGTTTTGTTTTGTTTTGTTTTTCCCCTCCTATCCCAAGTTCATTGGCCAGACAGGGACCGTGCACAGGATCACGGACAGAGGGGACGTGAGGGTCCAGTTCAACAGTGAGACCCGCTGGACTTTCCATCCTGGAGCCCTGACCAAGGTAGGTGCTGGGCTTGGCCTGGAAGTGCTGCAAGGAAATCCCTGAACCTGCTGGGTTAGGGCTCAGAGTGTCCCCAGCAGGTGCTGAAGGAACACCCTGCTCTCACAAGCACAATTCTCCTGTTTTATGAACTTTTTGCATTTGTAAGTCCTAAACTCCGTTTCTTAATTTCAGCTTCCAGTACCTCATCCTTCTGCAGCTGCCTTTCCCTTGTGATGAACCTTTTCCCACATAATTTCCCTTTGATTTTTTTTTTTGTTCTTCCTTGTTTGGTGTCTCCACGTTGTTCTTTTTTGTGTCTTTGTCTCGCTTCTCTCTCATTTCTTCTGAGTCTTTCATCCAGCCCTTCTCATTTCGTGGCTGCGTTTCCAAAGCTCACAGCTCTGGCCTTCCCCAGAGGTTTGAGGACTTTGAAAAGGGGATGATTAGAAATAGAGATAATTAGGTAGAGAAGAAGCTGCTGGAAGACCACAAAATTCTGACCTGAGCAAGGTCACAATGCTGAAAACTCCCAATACCGGTGGAAAATGCAGTGTCAGACTGTTTTGCACAAAATTAGTCTGCTCTGAAAAGTGTGTTTTGACACTGCTCCCTTCCTTCAGTGAGCAGAGGGAGCATCTGGCGAAGTACCAGCACAGATAAACCCTGGTTTCCCTTTTCTGTTTTAAATAACAAACAGATTTAACTTCCTTATTAGAGCGAATTAAAATCTCCAGTGTAGCCAGGTGTAGCGAGGAGATGGACCAAGAAAACTTCCACGCTTTATCTGGTATTAATTACAAACAGTTTGGAGGAGAAGAAGTTAGGGAACTGCCTGTTCCAAATTATTTCCCTACTTTAATGTGCACTTGGCTTAAAGGAGAATTGGACTGTGTTTATTTTGCAGCTCAGTGGTCACAGCTTTCTTGTAGCTGCACTTATGTTTTGCAGTGCTGTTTTTTGACTCAGTGGGTGTCTTGTTTGTTGGGATTTTGGGAGTGGGGCGGAGGGGCTGATCGCTATTACTTTTTTAGTCTCTGTGTGTGTGTGTGTGTGTGTTTGTGTGTGGCTTCATCCCCCAAAAGCTTATGACTTTCTTTTTCTTGTAGCTCAACACCTTTTGGGTTGGTGATGTGGTCCGGGTGATAGATGATATGGAAACAGTGAAGCGGTTCCAACCTGGTCATGGGGAGTGGACAGATGAGATGGCACCTGTGAGTGCGCGCCAGTTCCAGTTCCAGGACAGTCCAGTAACCTCCCGAACTTCCCCAAGCCCTGAGCACTTAGAGACGGGCTTGTATCCCCCCAGAATTCCTGCTGGGAAGTCCCTGCCCAGCCCCTGGTGCTGGTGGCTCTCGGTGACGCCGTCGTGTCCACGGCACCCAAACGGGAAAAGGGGGAATCCCTCAAAAAGGATTCGGCTGCCTCCAACTCACGTGAGAGGTTTCCATGAGCAAAGTCCTCTTACGCCCTCCCTGATTCTCTGGAATGAGGCAGGGAAGTGCAAAAATGGTCTGATCAGCCCAGTGTGGCTAAAAAGTGGGATGCAGGTGTCCTCCAGGGGCAGTTGGAGCCCAGAGGAGACCATCCCTAGTCCCAGTTTGATCAGTTCTTATCAGCACCTCCCTCTCCAGATGTTTCCGTGCGTCTGGGAAAACCCTTCCGTGCCAAACCAGTGAGAGAGAAACTGGTGAGAACCCTCTGGTGTCCTCGAAGTGGGAGCTGTCTGCGAGTGTGTCACTTGTCCAGTGCTTCTTTTCACACAGCAGGAGCTGCAGCTTTGCGAAAAAAAAAAAACCAAAAAACCCAAAACCTTGGCTTTGGGTCTGGGAACTGCAGCTTTGGGGGGGAAAAAAACCCAAATCCTCTTTTTTCCTTGCAGACCCTGGGGCACATTGGGAAGGTGATCAAGGTCTATGGGGATGGAGATCTGCGAGTGTCAGTGGGGGGACAGTCCTGGACCTTCAACCCTGCCTGCCTGACAGCCTACCAGAGGGAGGAGGAGGCCAACCTGATGACCACGGAGAGTGCCAAGGAATCCAAAAGTGAGGGACAAGCCTGGTCCCCCAGGGGCTGGGAGCTCCTTGGTCCAGCTCGTTGGAGGGTGGTAAAACCCAGATGTTCTTCCATGGATGGAGAATTAAAGCCCAGCTGTGCCTTACTGGGCAAACAAAGCTGGGCCTTAGCAGGAAAATGCAGGATTTAGGTCTGGGAAGTGCTGGGATTAATGAGAAAATGCAGAATTTAGGAACTCGGAAATGCTGGCCTTGACAGGAAAGTACAGAATGTAGGAAAATGCAGAATTTAGGACTTGAAAATGCTGGGATTCATGGGAAAATAGTGAGTAAAGTCCAGCTGTGCCTTAGTGGGCAAGCAAAGCAGGCCTTGACAGGAAAATACAGGATTTAGGATTTGGAAATGCTGGGATTAACAGGAAAATACAGAATTTAGGACTCATAATTGCTAACCATAGCACTGCCCTAGGTTCAGTATTTGCCTCATCCTTGTCCTGTCTCAGTTCCCTGTTCCATCCTGGTTCCTGTGCAAGGACACTGATTCTTGAGGGCTTGTGAAATATTCCCAGGCTCGTGTATGGAACTGTTGGGAAATCAACAATTATTTTGCTTAATCTGCCCTGAAATCGAGTTTGGGATCACATGGTGCGTGGAGGGGATTTTTTTTTTGGTGCTTTGCACA
>VYZQ01067393.1:9199-29031 GCA_013400655.1 Mystacornis crossleyi | reverse complement strand
GGGGGGGGCGGGGGGGGCGGTCTGTCCTTCGGTCTGCGAGAGGTACCAGGGAAAGCTATGGGTACCCAAAATTCTGTACTGTTCATGAACATCCCAATGTTCCAGACAGCAGCAGGACTGACCGTAAAGTTGTTCCAGACGCGCAGTAGCAGATGGGACAAGATAACCTTGAGAGATGACCGGACTGACTCAGCCCTGCGGATGCATTTCACGGTCAATACATCCTGTGTCGATTAGCCTGAATTCACATCCATGATGCCTCAGCCAACCGCATCCTCAGAATCAGTATCAATATTTAACAACACCCATCCCCCGCTGTTCCCCCCCCGCTTCTCCCGGCGGCCCGAGCAGCAAAAAACATCCCGGCAAATCCCCGCGGATGAGGAGCGCACCCGCCCGTGCTGCTGGCGGGCGGTGCCTGCGCCGCGGGTGTCGGTGTCCGGCGGGGCCACCAGGTGCCACTGCAGGGCAGGCACTGTCCCTCTGCACGGCACCGCTGTCCTGCTGCTGCCACGTGCCCCGCGATTCTTCCTGTTGGTGCCGTTGGCCGCTTCGGTAGCTCGCCCCCTTCTGGAAAAGAGAGAACCTCCCTTACAGCAATGTGTGAGCTCTGCACCTTACTCACCTGTAAAGAGAGAGGAACCAGCTCTTGCTTGGGTGGTGTCTCAGCTGAGAACTTGGGCAGCAAAATTAAAATACATGGTCCTTCGTAAGAGAAGCATCTTCTGACCTAGTCAGTTGTGGTTCCTGCCCTGTCAGCCCAGGGAATCCTTCATGATTCCTTGCATAAAACACAAATGTTCGCTACTATGCGTTGAAGGAGGTACTCAAAGCACTATTTATTTTCCCATGACATGTATTCATGGGAATGATGTGCCCAAATACTTCTGACGACAAGAAGTGAGTTGAGTGTTCAGACTTCTAGAAAGAAGGAAGCAGAGACAAATGTGAGCACGAGTGAGTGGCTTTTAGTATGCTATGTTTATGGACTGATGTTTCTTCGCAATCCTCTTTGTACAACGAAGGCAAAAACTGCCATTATATTAGATTCAAGAAAGCATGAATTGTTAGCTCATGAACCATTTCATGGTTTATTTTAAAATTCACATGAACCTGTGTGTTATTTAAATATTATTATAAAAGACAGATGTGAAGAATGTTACCATTTCACAACAGCACTCGTGTAACTGACTGCAGTCATGAGAAGACTTCTATGGCATGAGCCTTCCATTGATGTGGATGCCTCTGGCACAACACAGTGAGACCCAAAACCAAACTTCAGACTGGGTTTGCAAGACCGTTCTCCCTTCAGGACAGATTTGTGGAGGGATGCTGGTGCTCTTTCTGCTCTGCTCTGTACAGTGAAGTGTGATCTGCTTTTGTGATCACCTGATGCTGCTGTATCTCTTGGATCCAGGACAGTACTCTGTGACTGTATAAATAGCCCAAAGGGCCTTTAGGCTGTGCCAGGAAGCTTTTTGAGGCACATGGAGGGTATGTGGCATAGGCAGTCTACTGTCCTGTCTGTGATACACTCCTACTGTGCATTGCCTAACACAACAGAGGTCTGAGTTTAACAGCACTTGTGGCACACAAAATCTTATGAATGTGGCCCTCCTCTTACCATCCCCTTTCAGTCCACTGCAAGTTCTTTGGGATGCAAACAGAGTAAGCTAGCTGCAAAATGACTACGTCAGTGACAGCAACGAAGCACAAAAGGAGGAAAATGAAAACATTAAATCCATACAACACTATAACACGTCCCACTGTGAGAGGCCATATTTACAAGCATCTGTGCTTACTCCTGAGCAATAGTTATCTGCAGTTTATTGACCATTTTAATAATACCCCATCAGTAGTTTTACCTTAGTAGTACTAAATTAATATCAACCTGTATATAATAATACAGTTTATTTACACAAATTATGAAAATGGGCAAGTGCTGTTTTGCAAGCTCTTTTCACAAGTAGAATCCACAGGTCACTATTAATGTTCTCATATTCGGATTAGTGTTCCACCCAGGATCAAACTGAAAAGTGACTGACCCTTATTCAGCATTTCCAAAGTTTAATTTGCAGTTAAAGTACTTCCCAGAGCAGTAGACAGTGTTATGCCATTCAATTAGTAAGGTCTGGCCCATCTTCCCTGACATCTGCAGGGAGTTCTGTTTCTGCATGGTATCCTGGTTGGTGACAAAACCCTTGATTTTGCCTTCCCGCAATCAATTCAGTCACTGAGTTTGGGAGTTGCTTGTCTGCCATTGTCACCTGCACAGTTCTCACTGGCAATCACCCTTCTGCCCCACCACTGTGTCTGCCTCCATGCATGTGATGAAGAAGCTTGCTATGTACCAGGGATTCTTCATATGGTTTTTCTTACTTGTTACCTAGAAGCAGTAAAACCCCAGTATAAGGGACCCTTGGCAAATAAAAGAAAAATGCCAGAAGCTGCACAACTAACACAACTAACAAATGGACCATTAGAGATTACTAAGGGAAAAAGTGTTTTAGTAAAAAAATTGCCATTTCCCTCCTCATTTGGTTTCTGACAAGCATATATAAAAACATTCAAAATAATTACCTAAGATGAAGCACATTTTACAGTGTTTATGTACATCTTCTCAGGAGATCACTGTATTCAGATGAACAGGGCTGGGGAGGGAAAGGGCCTCCTGCAATGGCCCCTCAAGGCCCAGGGCAATATTGCATTAAGATAAAAATTCCTGTAGGTTTGGCAACATGCCTAGAGACATAGGCAGTGTGTGGGCATGGGAGTGCCTCTGCAGCCATTCCCACTTCCATGGAGAGGCAGGTTTTGTTGCTGCCATGCCAGCTGGGCCTGGGTCCCCAGACAGTCAGATTGTGTTGTGCTGTAAGAGGACTCTCTGTGCCCAGGTGTTGTGGTAGTCAAAATCCGGCAGACAGAGTCAGGATAAGCTTGACTGCTGAAGTGGCTGTTGGAGAAAGTGAGTCTGCTTTCTCCCCAGCTCACGAGGAACTGACAGCATTTGCTCAAACAAAAGGTGTGAAAAGTGGTGATGACATGATCTGAGAAGCAGTTGTCCTCTCCTGCTACACCAGGGACCTGCTGGGTACCTCTGGAAGGAAGGAGGCTGCACAGGGAATGTTCTGCCACAAGTCTGTCTGGACCAATATGTTGGGTTTTGTTTGGTCTGAAGATCATGAAAAAGCAACCTGAAAAGCAAGGCTGAGTGGGAGGACACTTCACATGGACAGAGATCCTAAAAGAAAACTGGGCAAAATATGACCTTCATCTGCATCCGCTTAATAAATATCTTTACCATGTGCTCTGGGCAATCTCTATTCTGCCCACCATGATTTTAACTGTAGGTGGCACTCCTTATGACAAAGAAGCTATGAATCTGTGATAATAACAGAACAAATAGAAGAAAATGGAATTAAATGGAAAAAAGGGGGATGGGAAAGCAGGATTAAACTTTCCACCCTGCCCCTCTTCTTCAAGGGGACCCCTGGTGACTAATAGCTGAGCCTTTCTGATGGAGAATTTAGATGTGTCAGTTTAACAAGGAGAGTCTTGATAAGAGGGGAAATTAATTTATCATGAAGATTTAAAGCATCATGTTTAATTATGATTTAAATCAAAAAGCAGAGAGCTTCAATTTAAATTATTGCTTACATTTTGCTCTGTGTGGGCTTTCAGGTTTTTTTTCCTCAAGAAAAGTCTGATCCTCATTTGCACATAAAATCCAGCATAGCTTTTGGCTGAGCTAGGGATACACTCAGGACCCACAGCTATTCTTCACTCATTTGCAAGGTTTAACATGTTTATTCAGATTAAAAGTTTTACTTTCTTTATGATTCTGGCGGCTGATGAAGACACGTTTGCTTTTCCTAGTTAGTGCTTCTTGTGAGCTTGATTAAATTTCTGGAAGAGAACTGGGATTCAGTTAGACTCTAAACAGCATTTTAGCTGGGGTTTTGTATGTGTGAAGAAAGGTACCTAATCTCTTCTTTTTACTTTCATATTTTCATAGAGTGAATAATGCAAAAGGGAAGGTTTCTCAAAACATGTCCAACATTTAAAACTAAGTGATCTATTAAACAAGAGTAATATGATCCTTAGCCAGTTACTTGAATTTAGCTCCTGGTCAGAATGACCTTCAAGATTTTAACAGTAATAAATCTCATTTTACGTCTTGTTTACATTCATAGATTAGAAGAGGAAAATTAAACTTTTCTGCCCTTCCTTTTACCTTCCACTTCTCAGCTCTGAACAGACAAATAAGTGATCTTGAATGAGGAAAATATTCTCTTGGTGCTTTCGGAAGTGACTCCTCCCCCAGACTGACTTCACCTTTTCAAAACACCCTCTTCCCCAAGGCACAGTTAAGGATTCCCACTGGCTCAGGGTTCCCTTTTCTCTTCAAATATCAGCTGTAGTTTTTAAAACTATACTCATATAATTTGATATAAAGAAAAATTACTTGTATTTTCATGTACATAAATGAAAAAAAAAGGTAAGTCAATTTATTTTCTACCTTCTGGTAAAAGAGAAGGAAGGACTGGTGTTCCCTGCAACTGAGCTCTTCCAGAGGGAGGTATGTTTTTCCTTCGAGCCCTTGTGAGACCTCAGTGATAACCAGCTGCTGCCCTCATGGCAGAAGGGAAGCAGCCTGAGGTTGTGATGGTGGCACATAACAGGGAGGCAGCCTGGCCATGAGGAGCTGTCACCCCTTACAGCGCTGGACATGCTTCAGGTGAAGCAATCCCAATAAAAGGCAAAGCTAAAGGATATGCTCCAAGTAATCAAAATCCTCTGACTGTGTGTGCTGGACTTGAGAACTGCTGCAGGACAGGTGATTTCCACAGCAGACACGGCCGCAGCCCCATGGCAAGGACAGTGGCAATGGCCCTCTGAAGCCCTGACATTCGTTGTACTTCCCACAAGTAATATGCCTCCCTGTGCTTTTCTGGCAGAGATTGCACCTTCCTGGCCCAAACCTTAATGAAAATCTGAAACCTTAATGTGAAATGGGAAGTGATACTGACTGCCTACCATGACCTATTTCTGGGCTGATGGATGAGGAGTTCATAATCCAGTACTGCCACAAGACGTGAGCCAATGTCCCAGCTCCAGGAGTCACAAGGTAATAGTAGAACACCAGGTTTTCTTTCGTTTATTTTTCTTTTTAAGTGAAGGTTTCGAGAACATCCAGTTGGAGAAGAAACCTGACCTCCCCAGTGGTACGGTCTTTCCTTCTCCCAGGCAGAGAGAAAACACACTCTGCATTCTGAGAAAAGCAGTGAGTTATTTTCAGCAGTTGATGCTGAGAAAAACAAATTCTTCACTTCCTTTAACAGAAACATGTAGACTAACTTCTGCTGAAGGTCATGTGCAGAACATATAGGAAGCTTTACACCAGTACTTCACTGCAGCAGCAATAACTGCTTTTGAATTTTAGCGGTCATATTAAAAGAATGTCAGACTGAAACAGCAAATGTTTATCTGGTGCCCAATGACCTAACTACTCCCTTTTAAAAATGTGGATTATGAAACATGAGTTTATCAAAAGGAAGAAGGAGAAAGCTGGTACAGAGAATCATTGAATGACTTGGTTTGGAGTTAACCTTAAAGACCATCTAGTTCCAACCCCCCTGCTACGGGCAGGGATACCTTTCACTAGGCCATGTTGCTCAGACCCCCATCCAGCCTGGCCTTGAGACACTTCCAGGGATGAGGCATCTGCAGTTTCTGTGGGAAACCTGTTTCAGTGTGTCACCACCCTTAAAGAATTTTTTCGCAATCTGTAATCTAAATGTACTCTCTTTCAGTTTAAAGCCATTCCCCCTTGTCACTACATGCCTTTGTAAAAAGTCCCTCTCCATCTTTCTTGTAGTCTCCCTTCAGGTACTGGAATGCCACAATTACTTCACCCCTAAGCCTTCTCTTTTCCAGGATGAATCCCAATTCTCTCAGCCTTCCTCACAGCAGAGGTTCTCCATCCACCTAATCATCTTTGTGGCTGCCTCTGGACTCACTCCAACAGGTCCATGTCCTTCCTGTGCTGGGACCCCAGAGCTGGATGCAATGTTCCAGGTGGGGTCTCACCAGAGCAGAGCAGAGGGGCAGAATCCCCTCCCTCCCCTGCTGCCCACGCTGCTTTGGATGCAGCCCAGGACACGTTTGGCTCTCTGGGCTGTGAGTGCACATGGCCGGGTCATGTCCAGCCTCTCACCCACCAGCACCTCAAGGCCTTCTCCCCAGGGCTGCTCTCCATCTGTTCATCCCAGCCTGTGCTGGGATACCAGGGATTGCCATAGGCCAGGTACAGCACCTTTCACTTGCTAAAAATTGTGAGATTCCCATGGGCCCCACTCATCTATGCTCATGAAAAAGGATGTAGTGACCCAGACAGAGCTCCCTAAGAAACACACAGCTGTTCAGGCTGTAGGGAATGCCTAAACTTTTCACTGGATTGTAGCAGAGATAGCAGTTGTGTCAGATGTGATCAGGTGGACAACCTGTTCAGCCTGGTAGCAGAGCTGCAAGATGAAGTGGAAAAGTTAAGGAGCGTTAGAGCACCAGAAAAGGCAATAGACTGGTGGCACCAAGCTCTGGCCTCCATGAGACAGCAACAGCCACCAGAAATAATGGAAGCTCAAGGGAATCCTATGTCCATCCTCCAGCAAGAAGGTAGTAGTTGTAAAGAAAGGAGAGAATGGAGGGTAGTCCATGCTTGGGGTGCAAGCAAAATCGTTCTTCACCCATCTCACTCCCCCAGTGAAGTGCCTCTGCACAAAAATTATGAGCCTTTGTACATGGAAGACCAGCCAAAGGATGAAGAGGATGAAAGTCTGGTAGCGTCAGAGGTGCTACCACAACTAGAAATGTGTACTTCCCCATATTACAACAACTTCCAAGAGGAAGAAAACATGGGTTATAGTTGTAGGTGGTTCCCTTCCAGGGGGAAGAGAGGACCCAGTATGCTGACTGGGCCCAACCCCTAGGGGTGTCCGATGACTGTCTGGGGCCTGGGTTCAGGACATCAAGAGGAAACTTCCCGGCCTGGTGAGGCCCCCAGAGTACTACTGGAGCAGGGCATTTCATCCCCCCACAAGAGCTTATCTGTTGTTTGTTTACCGGTCAGATAACTGAAACAGAACGAGCTGTCTTGTAGTGAGTTATTTTGGTGCCATGGGGTTAACACTGGTCTGGTGTCCTCCACCTGCCAATAAACATCTTACTGTCAATGTGAGATCTGGAAGATAATCTGGATTTCTGACAGATAGACACCTCCTTTAATGATTATAAAAGTGACACCAAACTTTCACAAAGCAGAAATCTTCTATACATTTCCCTGGAAATGTGTGGAGTTTCTCCCATGAGTAGGGCTGCTTACTTCGCTATTACTCACCAGGAGTTAAGTGAAAGGAAACTGTGTACCTTATTGTCATTACAATGGTAAGTTAAATTTGACTCCTAATCAATACTGTTTCTTTTGCTGACTTTAATATAGGTACCTTGATAAAGTGCACTGTTTTATGTTATGCTGTAATCTACTAGTAGTTCTTTTTTGTTTTATACTGTATAGTAAATAACTCTGATTAAGTTCTTTCATCTGTTGTCTCTTGTGTATTTAATTCATTTTTTAAACAGACCTGATATGCCAGTCTTAAAACTTGCGTGCCAGAGTAATTTCTTACATTTAAAGTGCTGCCAAAAATCAGAGAGTAAGGCAGGGCTTGTCTGAAGTTCCCACTTGTCCTGTGACAACTATCCAAACTGAGCTCCTCCCTAGAGAGTGATGGACACCAGGTGGGGCTCTTGAGACCTTAGAGTAGCTGAATGAACTGCTGCAAACCGAGGACTGGAGAGACCAATCATTCCTTTTCCAGGGTGTATAGACACATGTTTTTAGCAAAAATGTTATAGCAGTAAACTACCAGATTACTTCTTTCTCAACAGTAACACCCTAGGACTTTCAAGTAAATGCTGCTGCTTGCACTAGCTGATTTGCACTTGTCTAGCTGTTTCTGTTTAGGATCTCCAGCTCTCCTCTACCTCTCTGATGACTTCTAAATTGTAGCTCTGTAACTCGGCAGTTAGTGTTGGGTCAGCTTTTGCAAGACTGTGTAGAACCACAAGCAGCCCTGCTCCATGTAAGAGAATCAGCAGCTGCTTACCATGAAAATCAGGTTTAAATTTAGTAAAAGAAAAGAACTAAGTAAGCTTTCTATCAACAAATCAGAAAAAACCCAAAACAGCAGAAATAAAGAAAAAGCAACCCAGCTTTAGATTATATTAAGGAGAAAAGTCTCGACTCCTTTCCTGTGCCAGTACCTTAAGAAGTGTGAGGATAAAGCAGATGAATGTCATCAGCAGATCAGAAATATTGACGCAGTTGCCTTGCTTTGCTGGGAACAGTCTTTCTTGCTGTTTATCCACAATTGCCCCCTCTTCTGCCAGCTCTCCCGACTCCCTACAGCATTAACTGCTGAAGGACTTTTCTTCCATAAGCCCTGGGGTTCCTTAGCTACACTGGGCAGCATGTGCAGCTTGGCCAACTTTCTGGAGGTGCAATTTCCTCCTGTAGCTTGTTGTGAGAGTATAAGGAAGAACTCAGAAATAAATGCAAGTGACAGACTTGGTATTTAGGTGTGTTTTTTTAAAAACTACCTCCACTCAGTCCCTGTATTTTTCAAGAGCCTTGAGGGTCCTGGCAGCACCCTGTGTTCTTTAAAACAGACGAACAGAGCTAGGCCCTGCTCCACTGTCGGACCCCATTCAGATCGCAGTGTTCTCCTAAGGTTTGTTAGAAATCCTGTTAAAATGATCCACAATGTTAAAAGCTATGGTGCTAAAGAGGCCACTAGTCATTTTTCTGGGAGCCTTCACATAGTGCAAAAAAAGCTCGAAGTGCCCTTCAAGCTGCTGTCACAAAGATGTCAGACACCACGGCTTACAGCGTGCTTGAAGAAATCCAGGACATCTGCTTGGACATGCAAAGCTCTGAATGGAAAGAGTACCTTTGAGGCCAGACCTCCATTGTCAGGGCCAGATCAAGAATAATCAGGAGGTTCCTGGGTACCTGGGCCATCACTAACACCCACTGATCATAAGGCAGACCCCTTTGTAGCACTGCAGTAGGCCTCACCTGTCAAGCATTGTTTCTCTAAGCTACTTCTGCCTTGGGAGGTGAACTTTACTGCTTCAGTGCTGAAACTGGAGACTGGAGACTGTGACTTCTCTGTAGCGCTGTCTGAAATCCTGTCTTTTGTGAGGCTGAGGAGCCAGGAGAGAAATTCAGACCCTCAAATTTTGGTAGGTGATGGTATAAGAAGTAGGTGGTAAGAATCCAGGACACCTTTCTGGAGAAGAGGAACCCAAGCAGAAAGAACTGGCTGTCCCTCATCATAGTGGGATTTTCTGCTGGCACAGGAAATGAGAAGAGTTGTAGAGGAGTATGTCATCTCTGAGCTGGGAGAAAGCACTTTGTTCAGATCGGTATGGCCTACAAGGTGGATTTGACTAATACTTGGTGTATATAGGTGTCAGTAGAGAAATAGAGAGCAGTATTACACTGAAAAATAGGTCACCTTCAATTCCAGCTGCTTGGTGTGTGCCAGGAGACAGAGCAACAACAAATTTTACAAGTGCCAGTCTGCATCAATGCCAGGAGCCTGAAAGCCTGAGAAGTGTTGGGCTCCATGGTTAATAAGATATTTACAAATTCCTATGACCAGATGGCATTCACTGTAGAACTGAGTGGGAGCTCAGGTGTCAACCCACTGGTCTGCTGCCTGAGGTGTATAAACCCTCATTGCAAACAGCAAGGGTGTCAGGTGGCTGCTGGAACTTTCAAACAGTGGATGACTTACACTCCTGGGAAGATGACAGAAGTCTATGGTCAGGAATAAAATCACAGAGCACATGGCTAAACACAGCATATTGAGAAAAAACCAGCATGGTTTTGTAAAGCTATGTGCTGCCCCATTTGCTTGGTGGGTCTTTGTGGAAGGCCCCCAGAAACAAGTGCTGGCTCCAATTTATTCAGCATGTCCATCAAAATGCTCAAATATTACGTGAATGGTAAAATTTAACGTATTTTGAACAGAGAATGCAGGTCTTGTCTCTTGTCTCCAAGAAGCATGCTGGACACAGAGAATGGAAAGAAAAGAGCAATTAAACATCTGTGGAGATGAAAAAGTTACCTTCAAAGGACACTAAAAAGGTAGCAGCTATTAGTCTAGGACTGAAGTGAAGGATATGAGACAGGCACGTGCCAAATCAGTAAAGAGGAGCACAAACTTAAAGTGGAACCATAGCTCATCAAGTCCTGCAACACTGGATCCTAGGGGTATAGTTCAAAACAGAAAAGAAAGAAACTGCTTCTGTACAGAGGGGAAGGAATTTTTGGAACTTGCTGGCATAGGAGGTTGTGACAGCAGATTGTCTTACAAAGAACTGGAGAAACTCATGTAAGGGAATGGGCTTGTCCCTTGTGCCAATGCAGCATTTCCTACGGCCACAGCTGGAGACAGGGCATTAGCCAAAAGGACTGCAGTGCAGCAGCAGTAGAGTATTTTTTTGTCTCTCTTAACCATGTCTCTTCACTCCCAATCCCACATATTTTCTCCAACAGCTCACTCCTCCTTTAGGAGGCTCCTTCTAGGAGCTGTGTGATGCGCAGTGCCAGATGGGCTGGAGAGAGAGCCCTGTATTAGTAAAGATCCTGCCTGGTCCCTAGCGGGATGGGATGTCTCCCACGTGGCTCTGCAGACATGGATAGGTGTGGTGTGGGCATCCCAAAGCACGTGCACCATGCAGCGCTGGAACAAGGCCTGCGGGGCAGGGTGCATGAGCACACACCGGCTGCTCCCACTCAGCCCATGGGACAACGCAGGCCCACTTCACTCTGCGACCCTTCCTGACTAAATTGCTTTCATTATGGGGCTAAGAGCTGACCCCAAAAGAGGGTCAAGTTATTAAAAATAAAAAAGTAAGGGAGGATGAAACAAAACAGAGAAGGAAAGAAAGCACTGGTCTTAAATGTTTGAGATGTCAGACTCATAAATTCAGCATCAGCTTCCTTTGGTTCTCAAACCAAGTCAGCTCTAATACTATTTGCAGATATAGATTGGTGTCTTTTTCATTACTGTTATCAAATGATGCATTTGTGGTGCAGCTTCAGAGCCCTTTCTGCCCTGGTAAGTGGATTATGCATCCTGGTGCCAGCACTACTTGAGTTATACTTTTAATACTAAAAATAAAAAAGAAATAATAAAATACCTTCCAGGCTTTTAGATTTTCTTCTTTTTCTTTTTCCAAGATCTAATTAAGATATTTATATCTCAACAGGCAGAAAGGACCTGACCCCTGCTTTGTTAGGAAAATGTGACAAAAAGCACTTTGCTAAGCATTTGCAATCACTGCTATCGTCAGCTAAACTTCTGGGAAATAGTGACACTGTTTCTTCTTGCTGTTCAAAGCTGAGCCAAGCTTCACAAGATGAACATCCCCTCAGCAAGCTAGCTGGCTGCCTGATGTCGCTACAGCCCTTTGCATCCCCCCACCAGCACTGGGTATGAGGGAGGAATTGCTGCCCCTTCCTGAGACTGCTGGAATGGAAGTAGAGAGGTCCTTTGTTCCTCTCCCAGTGCACATCCAACCACATTGCACCCGTACTTCCAGCCACAGGTGGCACATTTCATGCCTGTGTTTGGCAGGCCCACCTGGCTGGTAGTTGTGCTGCTTGGAGATGCCTTGGGAAGCAGTGCATTGCTTTTGGAGCCCAACAGCAGTGTCATCTATTTTGCTTCACATGAGTAGTAAACCTGACCATGGCCCTTTAAAGGAACATGTCTCTCCCTTTAGGGTTAATGTCACCATTGCCCAGTGAAGAGCAGACATTGGCAGAGGTCTGAGTGCTCTTGAGTCTGATGAAGAATGGATAATTTTTCTCTACCAGAAATGTACTAGAGTGACAGTATGTATTTTTGGAGCCCATTTTTCACATTTTTCTGGGTCTGTCACTTTATTTCCCTTCTTACTATTTGCCTGCTTAAATTCTAAGGATATGGAAAGGAGCTGCATAATTCTGGATGCATGCATAATTATGTAGTAGCATGGAAAGCACCTTGGACATAATCTCATGTGTGATCACAAGCACAAGCTGGTACAGGAATCTCTGGGTCCACTCCATCAGTACAGCCAGCAGAGGTAAACCTCAGCTGGGAGGATTTTGGGAGTTAATTTACTTGCTACTCATCAGAAGCTCTGGAAGCCTGATGGGGTTATGCTCTAGTTTTTTGTTTCTCCTCACCTGCCTGTGATTCTGCCAAAGCACATGTGAGATCCACCTCAAATCCTGATTTCTGCCATGACCTGTGGTCTCTCCACTCTCACTACCCTTCTCTCTTTCCACAAGGACAGTATGTTCTTAAGCATAGAGTGGTGACATATTCACTGAAGTACATTCAGTTAAAATGTTACTAAACGTCAGTGAAGCAAGGATGAAAAGATTCCCTGAGATCAAAAGTGGTATATAAAAATAACAGCAGAAGAGAAAAGCAGGCTCTGCAATGTGCTCTTCCAGTAAGAGTGGTATTGACCTCAAGGAGTGAAATAAAAGGTGGAAACATGAGCTACAATCAATTGTTTATTTTTTTAAACATTAAAAAAAGGAAAGAGAATAAATCACTTGATAGCTGCTGAGTCAGCAATGCTATAGCACCCAGCATGTCAGATTCATACTAAAGAGGGAGTAAGTGAGAAGCCAGGCAGTTCTGTAGATGCTGCATAAAAACCTGCAGAAGTCATTAAGCTAGGATGAGCTCATCATGATAGTCATGAAACTTGCCTGATCAATGCAAAACTGTCTTGGCTTCAGGTGGTCTTGGATCACTTCCTAACACTGCACCGTGGGAACTAATCCATTTCACTTACTAGACATTAAAGTTTAAATCTGCAAAACAAATAAGGCATTTTGCTGTCTTGCTCCCATTGTTGTTGGTGAGAGCTCATCAACCCCTGCACTTCAGCAGGTTTGAAAATCTCATCCTCATTGATCCTTACAGAGATTCTGAGGAGAAGGCAGAAGAGAGAGAGAAAAAGATGCAGGACCAGAAGGCAGAAGTCTGTATTGCTTAAGTGAAGTCAATGGAGCCGCACTGAACTACTCCAGTTAAGCTTTGGTTCATAATGGCTGCCGAGACCTCAAAAGCAATAAATGGCCTAATTGACTGGCAAAACTTATAGCCACTAAAAAGAACCTGGGTGTCAGAAACCATAGAGCACAAAAGAGTTTGTTATATGAACAGGTCTGACTTTCTGCAGGGGTGTGTCACCTCAAGTTCTCTACTGCAGTGCACTGGTATGCCGTCACCTTGAGTGCTGAGCACAGTTTTGGGCTCCTCAGTATAAGAAAGACATTAAGCTCTTCAGAGATCATCCAAAGGAGGGCAACCAAGATGGTGAAGTGTTGGCGGTCAGCCGCAGCCTTCCTAGAGAGTGCAGGGGGCTTCCTTGGGAGGGAAGGTGTTTCACTCCTCGTGCCCCTTTTCGGGCTGCCCCGCCTGGCCCTGGCTGGCTCTCAGCTCTGCAACACGGCAGCAACAACGGAGGCAAGAAGGCTCCCAGGCATTAGGGCTTCAGAATGTTTATTTGCATGGCTCTCAGATGGCAGAGAACGAGCCACGTGGGTGGCTGGACCNTCAGATGGCAGAGAACGAGCCACGTGGGTGGCTGGACCCCCATGGAAGGGGACCCAGCACGGCCGCTTTGGCCCATACAGAGAGAGCATCACGTGCCATCAGGTTGAATTTTGTAGGGCGATGAGAGGGGCGGAGAGAGGACATGGACCAATAGCCCCAAGGCACAGGGGCGGTACAGGGGCGGGACCAGGGTACAGAACAAATGGGGAGAACCCGAGGGAGTGGCCAGGAGTAGGGGCGGAGGGTGGGAAGACACGGGGCGGGGGACGACGCAGAGAATTTAGCAAAGACGGAGTGGGAAAACAGATCTCCACAGTGAAGGGCCTTGAGGGGAAGCTGTATGAGGAGCAGCTGAAGTCACTTGGTCTGTTCAGCCTTGAGAAAAGAAGACTGAAGGGAGTCCTCATTGCAGTTACAACTTCCCTGTAAGGGGAAGAGGAGGGGCAGGCACTGATCTCTTCTCTCTGGCGCGCAGTGACAGGACCTGAGGGAATGGCCTGGAATTGTATCAGGGGAGGTTTAGGTTGGATATTAGAAAAAGGTTCTTCACCCAGAGGGTGGTTGGGCACTGGAACAGGCTCCCCAGGGAAGTGGTCACAGCACCAGCCTAACAGAGCTCAAGAAGTGTTTGGACAATGCTCTCAGGCACATGGAGTGACCTTTGGAGATGGTGCTGTGCAGGGCCAGGAGCTGGACTTGATGATCCTTGTGGGTCCCTTGCAACTCAGCATATTCTGTGATTCTGGGATGATTTAACACATTGATCAGGTGGCCAGGATAAATGGGGAAATTCAAGATCAAATGCAACACATTAAAAATCAAGCAAAAATAATGGAGCACAAATATGCAGTCTGCAAAGACATTGGGATCCAGCCCAGGGGGAATACGAGAAGAGATTGCCTTTGATTTTAAGAGCTTGGAACTCTGTTTATTTGAAGGGAAGAATGACATCATTGTCTAGCTATGTCAGCTAGAAAAGTTTAATGTGAGGAGAGATCATTATGGAAGAATCATGGAGTCAGCCACCTAGTCCATATCAGTTAGAAAGACACAGCTGTCAGCTTGTCTTCACTTAGACCAGGAGTTAAGCACACACAGGAAGAAGACAAATTCGATCTCTCATGCTTGTGCAGCTCAGCTGTAGGACTGGTAGGGCTTGGGGTCTGAAAGCCAGCTGACATCCCAATACCAAATGTTCCATGAATCAAGGAGATGAAGGTCATAGCTCATGCTTCTACTGGCACAGCATGAATATTAAGTTCTGCTTCTACAAGCAGAGAGTGGCTGAGATGAAGAATCAATTTGCTTGGGAAGAACCTGGACGCATTTTCAACATTTTTCAGAGGTTTCTCCTTCCCTCTCACAGTTTTATAGCAGAGCAGATACCTTCTGCTTGAAGAGATTGAATTTTCATGAATTCATATGTCAGATGACAGTCTAAGGTGGCCTGAAGCATTCGCACAGCAGGACATGATAACCTGCCCCTGCAGGTTTCTTCTTAGCCTCTGACCATTTTTAACCACTGACCATTTTTAACAGTGGTGACTGATGGGGCTTGTTAGCATCACCACCATGCAATGCCCTTTTCCTCTTCATTGTCTGCACCTTCTCTCTTGGATAACTGTCTCTTGGCTTTGCTTTAATTCTTGTTTGCCAGGACCCAAGGAGGGCCTTAGCTCCCTATAGTGAAAGAAGATGGGTTTAATCAGGTGGCCATGGGTTGCTTAATGGATAACATGAAAAACTGAAAAAAAAAAGGGAATGTGTGAGCATGAAAGTGCTTGAAAGTGGAGGCTTATAACATTGGAGAATTGAGCCAGGCAGTTAACTCACAGTGTCTTTGTAAGAAAGCTGCCTTCTCCTTTTTGCCCTTCCTCCCTTGAGTAATTAAAAATCCACTGGTAACTGCTGTGACAGTAGCTGATATGTCAGCATTGTTAGTTCTTATTACAGGGTATTCGCTGGGCTGCCAAGCCAAATGAGCACTGCTCCACCAAAGTCATTCGAATGTCTCCAAATTACAACAGCTGAGAATAATTTTTACTAGTTGCAATAAATAACAATCCTGACAACCTGGCTTGGATCCAAAGTGCAGTGCAAAATTTTATGCAAGTTGTTGGAATGAAATTATTCTGGAGGCTCCAGGCACTCCTCTGGGACACAAAAATTAATGACCAGCACTTAGGTTTATCAGAATTTAAAAGAAAAATGTGCTCTCGCAGCCTCCAGTAGTGGCTCTTTGTTTTATTAATCTTCAGAGATTGATGCAGATTTCAGCTAGGAAGACAAAATTTAGATGCGAAAAATATGATCAGAGGTTTGCCAGAAAATAACATCAGCTTTCAGTGCAAGGGCAAGAAGATACTGAAAACTGTATATTTATCTATATAATTCTATATAATGCTAATATACATATCCATTTATCTATCTACAAGCTATTATGTATAATATATATTATACATATCTGCAATCTATCTTTCCAATGCAAATATGTGGAGTGAATGTTCAAAACAAGTTCAAGGCAGCTCTTTTTGAAGCATATGTGGTGAGAATGGGAAATCTGCAAGCTAGGAGAATTCCTTGGAGCTGATGACTTGAGAAGTCTGAAAATTTTCCTTTTTGTACAGAGCAGAAGAATGGCTGTTATAATAGCTGCTGCGTAGTGGTAGGAGAGAGAGGAAAATGGGGGGAACTTGTCTCTCATTTGGGTGTCTTACAAACTGCTGCTGATGCATAAGGGTAGATAGGTAATTTAGATTGTTATTCATGAAATCTAGCACACTTGAATACAGAGTGCTGAAATCAGTTGGTAAGAGATGTCATGAAGTCTTCAAGGAAGGTGCAGTGCTCCTGAGTGGTCATAAATGTTGTCTCATGCTACCCTTGCAAGAATGTTGTTCTTGCTCATCTTGCAATCAGATGAGCTCTTTCCTTCACAAGGAAAGGGATGATTTGGGAAATGAGGACATTGCATAGAAAGAAGGAGGGAGGCTAGGCATGGTATACCATTTTCGGTTCACTTCCTCACTGCTTAGAACACTTGTCTTCCTATATTACTCACTCTTTAAATCTACTGCATGGAGGCAGGCAGACAGAAGATGTAAGGTTTTGAGATGATCCTGAAACATGCTAAGTCATGATGTAAGTCATTTGAGGAATGGTTGAGGGAGCTGGGGTTGTTTAGTTTGGAGAAAAGAGAATTCTCTACAACTACCTGAAAGGACATTGTAGCCAGGTAGGGGCCAGTCTCTTCTCCCAGCGATGGGACAAGAGGAAAGGGCCTCAAGCTGCACCAGGAGACGTTCAAGTTGGACATCAGAAGCATCACTGAATTTCTTCACTGAAAGGGAGGTTAAGCATTGGAATGTGCTGCCCAGCAAAGTAGAGGACTCACCTTCCCTGGAAATGTTCAAGAAACAACTGGATGTGNACCACTGACCATTTTTAACAGTGGTGACTGATGGGGCTTGTTAGCATCACCACCATGCAATGCCCTTTTCCTCTTCATTGTCTGCACCTTCTCTCTTGGATAACTGTCTCTTGGCTTTGCTTTAATTCTTGTTTGCCAGGACCCAAGGAGGGCCTTAGCTCCCTATAGTGAAAGAAGATGGGTTTAATCAGGTGGCCATGGGTTGCTTAATGGATAACATGAAAAACTGAAAAAAAAAGGGAATGTGTGAGCATGAAAGTGCTTGAAAGTGGAGGCTTATAACATTGGAGAATTGAGCCAGGCAGTTAACTCACAGTGTCTTTGTAAGAAAGCTGCCTTCTCCTTTTTGCCCTTCCTCCCTTGAGTAATTAAAAATCCACTGGTAACTGCTGTGACAGTAGCTGATATGTCAGCATTGTTAGTTCTTATTACAGGGTATTCGCTGGGCTGCCAAGCCAAATGAGCACTGCTCCACCAAAGTCATTCGAATGTCTCCAAATTACAACAGCTGAGAATAATTTTTACTAGTTGCAATAAATAACAATCCTGACAACCTGGCTTGGATCCAAAGTGCAGTGCAAAATTTTATGCAAGTTGTTGGAATGAAATTATTCTGGAGGCTCCAGGCACTCCTCTGGGACACAAAAATTAATGACCAGCACTTAGGTTTATCAGAATTTAAAAGAAAAATGTGCTCTCGCAGCCTCCAGTAGTGGCTCTTTGTTTTATTAATCTTCAGAGATTGATGCAGATTTCAGCTAGGAAGACAAAATTTAGATGCGAAAAATATGATCAGAGGTTTGCCAGAAAATAACATCAGCTTTCAGTGCAAGGGCAAGAAGATACTGAAAACTGTATATTTATCTATATAATTCTATATAATGCTAATATACATATCCATTTATCTATCTACAAGCTATTATGTATAATATATATTATACATATCTGCAATCTATCTTTCCAATGCAAATATGTGGAGTGAATGTTCAAAACAAGTTCAAGGCAGCTCTTTTTGAAGCATATGTGGTGAGAATGGGAAATCTGCAAGCTAGGAGAATTCCTTGGAGCTGATGACTTGAGAAGTCTGAAAATTTTCCTTTTTGTACAGAGCAGAAGAATGGCTGTTATAATAGCTGCTGCGTAGTGGTAGGAGAGAGAGGAAAATGGGGGGAACTTGTCTCTCATTTGGGTGTCTTACAAACTGCTGCTGATGCATAAGGGTAGATAGGTAATTTAGATTGTTATTCATGAAATCTAGCACACTTGAATACAGAGTGCTGAAATCAGTTGGTAAGAGATGTCATGAAGTCTTCAAGGAAGGTGCAGTGCTCCTGAGTGGTCATAAATGTTGTCTCATGCTACCCTTGCAAGAATGTTGTTCTTGCTCATCTTGCAATCAGATGAGCTCTTTCCTTCACAAGGAAAGGGATGATTTGGGAAATGAGGACATTGCATAGAAAGAAGGAGGGAGGCTAGGCATGGTATACCATTTTCGGTTCACTTCCTCACTGCTTAGAACACTTGTCTTCCTATATTACTCACTCTTTAAATCTACTGCATGGAGGCAGGCAGACAGAAGATGTAAGGTTTTGAGATGATCCTGAAACATGCTAAGTCATGATGTAAGTCATTTGAGGAATGGTTGAGGGAGCTGGGGTTGTTTAGTTTGGAGAAAAGAGAATTCTCTACAACTACCTGAAAGGACATTGTAGCCAGGTAGGGGCCAGTCTCTTCTCCCAGCGATGGGACAAGAGGAAAGGGCCTCAAGCTGCACCAGGAGACGTTCAAGTTGGACATCAGAAGCATCACTGAATTTCTTCACTGAAAGGGAGGTTAAGCATTGGAATGTGCTGCCCAGCAAAGTAGAGGACTCACCTTCCCTGGAAATGTTCAAGAAACAACTGGATGTGGCACTTAGTACTACCATTTAGTTGACATCGTGGTGTTCAGTCAAAGGTTGGACTTGATCAGGGAGGTCCTTTCCAACCTTCATGATTCTATGTTGGGAAAATATGCTTCTTGGAGAGGACGAGGTTGCACATTCAGGTGTCTCCAGGCAAACAGGGGATTTGAACACAACTCCTTGTGTTATATGCTATTAACTAAGGAGTACCTTTATTGGTATGGGCTTGAACACACCCAGAGTCAAGAATCACAGAATGAGCTAGGTTGGAAAAGCCCTTTGAGATCATCAAGTCCAACCTATGACCTAACACCACCTCATTAACTAAACCCTGGCACTGAGTGCCATGTCCAGTCTTTTTAAATACCTCCAGGGATGGTGACTCTACCACCTCCCTGGACAGACGATTCCAGTGCCCAATCACTCTTTATGTGAAGAATTTTTTCCTAATGTCTAACCTAAACTGTTGGATTTGGGGGGTGTTATGATGGGGTGCTATGACCTCCTGAACTGACTTCAACAGAAAGTCACTCGTCAAGCCACTGCACTCACACATACACTCATGCACCGGATAGCTCCTTTGACAAATTGATGGCAAAGAGGCAGGAAGGGTCCTTGTGTGGAATTTCCATGGCAGAGGTTTATTTAAGCCCCACACACAAAGGGAGCCAGTGACGAAGAAGAGAAATGGAGGCCCAAGATTATATATGGGGCCGGAAAGCATCAGGGACCAATGGTTGGAGGGCACAGGGGCGGTACATAGGCGGGACTAGGGTATGGGAGCCAATGGGAAAATCTGAGGGAG
>VYZQ01067391.1:10185-24723 GCA_013400655.1 Mystacornis crossleyi | reverse complement strand
TTTGGGGCCAAATTTAGGGAAAAAGTCCAAAAGGAACATCTCCTCAAAGGAAGGACGGTTATAGCTGCCCCTCCCCTACGAGGTTCGGGAAAAAAAGATTTTCCTCGGGGGAACGTGAAAGAGAAAATAAAAACTATGTTTATAACAAACACACGGGAAAGAAATAATAAAGCTTAAATAATAAAACTTCTCACTGTGGAGAGAAACCTGGGAAGATTTTCAAGTCCTTCTGTGGGTATGGTGTTTCTCCTCCTCCTCAGGGCTGGGTCCTCCTGGGCCCCCTCAGGCCCTAAGGTCGAAATTTTCCCAGCAAGTTCTGGTGTTCCGATGTTGAAGCAGTCCAGAAGAGAAGAAGGGAAAAACCGAAGTCCCAGAAAAGAATTTTAGCTCTCAGTCTCTCTCTCCGGAGAAACAGAGCCGGAAAAAAAGCTGGCTGAACGCAGGAAAGGGCACTTCCTTCACTCCTCAACAGCAGCAGCAGCAGCAGCAGCAGCTAATCTCCATGTCCTTGAAGCACAGACTGCTTTGAAAAGTTCGCTCAGTTTTTTTTCTCTCTCTTGCACCCAGTTTTAAAGGCACAGAAAAGCACAAGAATCGTGTCTGGGCATAGAGCAGTGATAGGGGATTCAACAACATAAAGTCACCCCAAGACACAACTCTACAAGGAAAAATAACTGTCTTAATTTTCCATATACTCCATGCTCTTTCTTGACTAAAACTAAAGTTTACCTGTCAGGTTTGCTTTAATCCTTAAGAAATACAACTGCAGCAATGATCTTTGTAGAAGTAAACAGAGATAAACGTACTCTGAGGAAGTGAGGGGATTAGTTGAGTTTCTCTGAA
Organism: Mystacornis crossleyi; assembly: GCA_013400655.1. Taxonomy (NCBI): domain Eukaryota; kingdom Metazoa; phylum Chordata; class Aves; order Passeriformes; family Timaliidae; genus Mystacornis; species Mystacornis crossleyi. The sequence continues at coordinate 23,880 of VYZQ01067391.1, read as the reverse complement.
TGACTAAAACACTTACAATCATTCTTTGTAGTGTATCCATCATGTCTTTATTATCCTACTATGTGCCAAGATAAAGANCTGTCCCATTTGCTATATCAAAAATACTGACAAGTGAACCCGCCAACCTCCGTTAACAGAGCTGGTGAAAATATTTTATGTTTTAGAACACAGACTTGCACTGTAACTTGTGGAAAAGATACAAAGTAGTCATGTCCTGTGAAACAGAATCCAGCATCTACCAAAACTCATAGTCTTTCTACATATATCATGGATGGATGATAGCCCTAATTAAACACTTCATGAGCTGGTGATTAGAAAATTATGCTTAGCTGGGGACACCACATGTTCGCTAATATAGTAGAGTAACCAGCAGAAGAGTCACATCTCTATAATATCTTAGCCTCTTGGGTAAGTACCTGGGTCTTTGCCTTGATATATGCAGGAAACAGTTCTATTTTTACACCCAAGCAAGCAGATACTGCTACCGACTGCTCAATATCCACTGAAGCAGGTCAGCCTTCACAAAGTTCTAAGCAGCTGTCCTCATGGAAACTTGCATCTGCCTATATGTGATCTGAAATAGAGATTCTACATGGGTCCAGAGCTTGCTACACAAGCCCCAGCCATATCTCAATCTTTCATGATAAAGAATTATCTTTTGGTACTATCTGGCTGTTAGACAATATAAAGCGATGCTACAGATCACTGTACACGTTTAGTACATTTCTCTTTTTACTGTCCTTTAAGTTTCTTCTCATTTCCTTTAGCATGTTTAATCTCTTGTATGCATTCCTCTCCTGTCTCTATTTTTAGGCAACTTGTGGGTATCTGTATGCAGGCATTTCAAAATGGGTGCTCTGGAAAAAAGAAGCAGCCCAGTAATCTCCTGAACCAACCTGTGATGGTTTTGGGCCAAATTCAGGGAAAACGTCAAAAAGGAGCCTCTCCTCAAAGGAAGGCGGGTTATAGCTGCCCCTCCCCCACCAGGTTCAGGAAAAAAAGATTTTCCTTGGAGGAATATGAAAGAGAAAATAAAACCTATTTATTTAACAAACACACAGGTAAAGAANACACAACTCTACAAGGAAAAATAACTGTCTTAATTTTCCATATACTCCATGCTCTTTCTTGACTAAAACTAAAGTTTACCTGTCAGGTTTGCTTTAATCCTTAAGAAATACAACTGCAGCAATGATCTTTGTAGAAGTAAACAGAGATAAACGTACTCTGAGGAAGTGAGGGGATTAGTTGAGTTTCTCTGAATGACTAAAACACTTACAATCATTCTTTGTAGTGTATCCATCATGTCTTTATTATCCTACTATGTGCCAAGATAAAGAGAGTCAAAACAAATAAGTGCAAAACCATATTCCTTAATCAGCCTTTCTTTCTCACTGCATACATATGACTGGCTGTATAGCAGAGCTCCTGTGGAATTGCATGACACCCAGGGCGTTTGCTTATCTGTAGTGGAAGAAGTTCACACAGCTGCTGAAAATCATAAATACCAGGCTTGGATACAGCTTGTTATACTTTGCTCTGCTTCACAAGAGTAACCTCCATGAATTATTTTGACCAACACCATTGTAAGCTAGCACAGCTAAATCATTTGTGCTTTGAAAGTCTAGCAAATCATTCATTCATCTCTCAGCAGGTATTCAGAAAAAAGATTTTCTTGACATGCTAAGCAATGTACTATCATCAGAACTATCACCCTCCTCTCACTGAAAAGGAGAAATGAGCAGATATTGGTGGCTGGACTGTGAAATCTTGTTTCAGGTTGTTAAAGCTCATTTTAATGTATAGATAAACAACCAGATGGTAACCTGCTCTCAGACAAACATTATTGATCAGATTATTTGTTTTCAATACTTTCTTTGATGGTTTTCAATACTTTCTTTCAATTACTTTCTTTGATGGATAAAAATTGACAGTCTTCTTGTAAATTATCTTTGAAATGAAGAGTAAGAGTTTTAGTAACATGGTATTTTCCCCATTCCTTAAAGAAAATTTGACATTCTGGCCTTAAAACACATCAAGACAGAATGTAGACAGATATAATTGTGACAGTAAGCGAAATTCTTTTAAACAAAAACACATCAGAGCCAAACTGATAGTTCAACATCTTGTATTTCAAACCATTTTGGGGAAATCATGGACCAGTGGGCCCAGTGCAAACCAGTTTGGTACAATGTTTTTAGCAATCTGTAAAATAAGGTTTTGGATAACCTTCTTGTGGATATTGTGGAAAAAAACAGACAACCAAAACTGAGTTTAGTAATTTAATGACTGAGATTATATGACTTGGCTAACCACAACACCAGAAGCTAAAATTTGTCAGTCCAGAAGGTCATTCTCAGTGTTTTTTCTAAATTATTAGGAATAGGATTTCACTTATCTCTAAAGCAGCAGAAAAATGGTTTGTTTGGGATTTGGGTGAGGAGGTTTCCCTCCTGCTTCCCCTGGGGGGAGGGGGGCCTTGGGGTGGACGCATGGTGGGGTACGGGGTTTCCCTCCCCTGCTCCCCAATCACAAGTTCCCAAGTTCTGTACACTATTGGCTATTCATGTTCCCTGGCCCGGGAAAACTCAGTGTTTTTCCCAGAGGCCTTCAGTCTGGGCCACGCTCCGGCCATGGCAGCTGGAGGAGAAATAATAAACATCCATGAACATCTATGGAATATTGTGTCTCTGATTCTTCCATGGGCCAAGGCTGCCTTCAAGGAAGATTGCAGGAAATCTGACAGCAATATTTGGGTTTTTTGGTTTTCTTTTTTTTTTTTTGCCTGAATATGGTGGAATTAGTTTCAGCCTGCTGGCCTATTTGGGGGATCAAATATTTAGATTTTGATCAATTAAGACAACTTCATGAAAATTGTGTTGTACTTTGGAAAAAAAAGTTGACAAGTTTACATTAGACCCCTGGAGAATTTTAGAGCTGAAAGCAAGTATTTACTTAAAAATTTGACATCTAAGAAGCAGAAGTAATGTATATAATGAGAAAAGGTTCTCAGTTCACCAGCACTGAAGAGTGGGGTGAAGTTTCCTTAGATTTCATGACGTGCAGAGCTGGTATAAGGTATGTTTTCAGACAAATACAACTTTAATTTCCCAGGGGAAAATGTGTCATGTAGAGCTGAATATGTTCGGAAACCAAGGAACTACTCTGCTGAGCAGGTACAGCACTGGGAGCAGTCAGGGAATGAAAGGAAAAGCCTTGGGCGCTGTAGATTTTCGTAGCCAGTAAGTCTTCGTGGTCACAGGGCAAAAGTTTGAGAACATTATGTTTTCATTTGACTATCAAATACTGGAGATTTAATAGTGAAGATTAGGTGGGATCTAAATGCCTAGATCATCCTGTGAGTTTTAGTCCATAGCATATGGACATGTAAAGCATAATTATAAACTTATACATAGTCATATATTTAGTTTCTCATAAGGCAGTTTATACTGCAAGAGGCTACAAGACTTCTATGTGAGAAGCTGTCATAAGGGCTTGACATAATTATAACCAACCTATAAGCAGTTTTTTTTATCTGCACTTCCCTTTTTTCTTTGTGTCACATTTATCCATGTATGGAACAGATATAATATGCTAACGTGCTACACTATGAAGAATATTTGAAGCTGTAATTGGATACAGGCTCACGCATGGAGAGAAAAAAAGAAAGCGAGAAAATATCATCCCAAAGTGAAATGTGTTTGAAAACAGGTAATGGGAATATTCAAAGGACCTGAAGCATTTGAAGTGCCAGTGACAGCTTTACTTTTAATCACAAGGACATTCTGGTGTTATTTCTACAAACCTCTGCTTTGATATTTTCCTACCTCACTTCTTTACATTCTTGCTTATCCTACTACCATTGTCTGTCTCTAGACTGTGAGCTCTGCAGAATAGAGCATCTCACTATGTGTTTGTTTAATAATGAGGATATCATATATTATCATTATCAGATGAAACCTGTACTCACTGTTGGAAGACAGCTGTAATGATTTTGCATTCGCTTCAAAAACACATGTAATAGCAACAATTTGACATTTTTACTTCTTTGCAGAAGTCAACATACCACTGTGGAACAATATCTTTTCCTTCCACACTCTGTTCCCATACTCCCCCAGTGCAATGTAGCTCTTCTCCGATGTTGTCTCAGTTGAGGCATTAACTTAATCCAGTTGAATCATTCCTTTAATACCAATTAAAATTCATAGCCATGTCTGAGAAAAGAATTTTTGTTCAGTGGCTGGTTGATTACTTCTACAAGACGTATCTTTAAAGCAATCCAGAACTGCAAAGATTGCCCTTCCTGGGCATAGTAACCCCATTTTTAACATGAATTGATCTTTATAATAATATTATGTGAGCTTTAACATAATAGAAAACAACACTGCTCCACTGCTGATTGAGATGCAGAGGGCAATGACAAATGGTGGATTTATGTCTTTCAAATGGTAGACAAGAGGGCTGGGATATAGTTTCCCATGTCAAAAATATTTTCTTTAATATTATAATTTAGATTTAAGGGAATAGCTAAATGGACTATCCAGTTTACCCTTTTACTTTGTATCAGCTATTAAATTGATAATCAATTTACTGGCCCAGGAGTCATATGAGTATTCAGTACTAGACTTGCCTCAGACTTTCATTCTGACACTGAGGATCACTCCAAGACTCCATGATTTCAGTTCCTTAACCCTTGGACAGAGACTGTGAGACTGTATTTTTCCTTTTGTATTTGGGACAAAAAGAGTATAAATAGGGGTTACAGGAACAGAATAATTCTTATCAGAGTACTTCTCTGAACTAACTTGAATACTACTACAATACCAAGGGTAACAGAGCAGTCTGATTAAAAACAGAAACAGAACTTTTGGCCTCATACAATATAATAGTTAAAATCAGTTGTAAGGGTCAAGAGGTAGGATGATATATTAACAATCTATTATAACTGGCGAAACTGTTAATGGAAGTTGAAAGTGTTTAATATTAGATTGTGACTCAAGCTTTGATTACCTCAGGACTAATATCTAGCCTGAGATCCAAAAATATTAACTTTTTTTCAATATTAACTGCTTTGCTTTCTGAATAACTCTGGAAAAACATTTTCGCTAAAGACTGCCAAAAAGTAGGTACACAGTCAGGTTGATGGGCTGTCAGCTCTGGAAAAATTGGAAATTTGGTGACTCTTTGAACAGTGATTGGGTTTTTTTAATATAAGAAACAATACCACTGTCGAAAAAAAATCAAACAGAGAATGTGTCTGTGTAAAGAGAAGCAGCTGACATGGGTTGTTAATTTTGGAAAAATAAATTCTCCTCCTAACACATAGAATGGATATTCACATGAAACAAGAACAATGTGCTGAAGGCCTTCAGACTGACACAGGCTTAAAATAGCTGCTTTTTGATTTCCTAAGAAGCTTCCCAAGCCACTGGGATAATATATAAAGGAAAGTGGCTTTCTCACCAGTTACTTTCAGAGCCCTTCACCAAACATGCCCATCAGCTGTTGTCTGAGCCTTTTGCCTGTTCAGACCCTGCTGAAATGCCTAATGCTCCTCTCTGGCTGCTCTCACCAGCGCTGGGATCGCTTGATGCATGGCAGCACCGCTTACTCTGCAAGAATGTTTAGGCAATGTACAAACCCAGTGACTGGAGCTGAGGCTTCTGAACCCTGGAGAGGTGAGATGTGGAACAGATCAAGCAAATATGACTTCCACCCATGATCCTTAACTTCTGGGGTAAGTAATGAACCTTGTAATTTAAGTCAACTTAATTAAAATAATAACAGGATAGAGAACAATAAGGAGCAGTAATTAAACCTGGTACTACAAACCAACACACAGCAAGTGCAAAATGAGCACACAAGGGGCATGCTAAAGGTCTTTTAATCAAAACAGATTGATGTTAAATTAAATAATTAAAAAAGAAAAAATAGTTAAATACAGAACTTTAAATGAAAAGCACAGAAGAAAGCAACAACCCTGTGCTGCCTCTGAAGCAGCGAGGAATAAAAAGTATAATGAACAGACAGGTAAATATAAGTCTTTAAGAAAAATAAAAGACAAATGTATCAGAGAAGCCTACCAAAATACATTCCTAATACATTTTTACTTTATGGAAGAGTAGGAATGATATTCACCTGAATTTTTATTAGTTTAACTCCTGTACAGTAGCGGTGCAGAAGGATATAATTTTATTTGCTCAAACTTGACAGAAAATGGAGGGACTGAGCACGACACTGAAAAGTACATTTTTCATCATATGAGTGCACTGAGGTCCTTGAAACAAGCTGAGTAAGAACTTCACATATTTTTTCCTTGGTTTAGATATGTGACTAAAGAGGTTACTCGCCCTCACTGCTGCTGGTTGCTGGTCACTTCCCCTTGAAGACCTTGACACCCTCTCCGGTCTGCTAACTCAGTAACTAAAAGGAAATTAAAACTGCTCATCAAATTTAAATGCTAAGTTCTGGACTCTACTGGCTTCTTTTTAATTTTTCTTCTTTTTCCCCCTTTACTTTTTTTTTACTTTAAACAGATCAGAAAACAAAGAATCATGCAGACTGGAACTGTGGTAACCTCCAGTAAGAAGCGGGAGCAAGCAGAAGTTGATTTGCAAGCTGATGTCACTTGTTGGGGGTTGAGAAGGTTTTCTTTTTGTGTGTGCATGTGTTCTTTTCTCCTCTCAAAGGAATTTTTTCCCCATGTTAAGGGGCGATTGCTGGGGTACTTAAGAAAAACAAAGGACCTAGCCAGCCACAAGGGAGGGGCCCAATTGTCCTTTTTTTGGTCTTGGTGGCGTCTTCTCAGGTGGGGGAGCAGAGACATCTGGAGATTTAGAACTGGAAAAAAAGAGGTGGGGTAGAGTGCTTGAGATTCATTGCTCTCCTGGCGTTTGGAGGGAGTGGGACTTGCAGCCGCCGCGGAGAGAGTTCATCTCGCTACGAGGCCGTGTTTTCTGCTGTTTTTTTTTGTCCTTCTGCCCTGCCCTACTTCTGCCATCTCTTCACCGCTGCTTTTGGAGCTTTCGCTGAGACACAGCACTGCGGGCACCACCCCTTGCCTGCCGAGGGGTCCCGGAGTCTCCGGCTGCGGCCTCGGAGTTCTGTGCATCTCGCCTGCCACCCGGGATACTTTTCTGCATCCATCCTTGCCGTCTCCAGCGCGCTGCTCCCAGGGAATCCTGCTAAAGCACCAGGACCGGCTGCCCAGGGGCTGCTGAAATTTCCTCCCATCCCTTCCCGGCTTGGGCAAGTTAAGCTTCCCCCCACACCGTGCTCCCCGACCTCGCTCCGGAGCACCGCTGCCAGCTCCGGCCATCGCTGCAGCAAAAGGGAGAGTGCCTTACAGCCCCAGCAGCCGTCGCCGCGGTCTGATTCCTATTACTTGTTACTGCCTTCGTTATTGTTGTTTTGTTTTTGTTTTTTTTTTTGCTTTGCCTTGTTATACATATATATAATATATATAAGTAAAGACCTGTTATTCCTATTTCTGATATATTTGCCTGAAAGCCCCTCATTTCCAAAATTATAATAGTTCTGGAGGAAGGGGGTTACATTTTTTCCATTCCGGGGTGGGAGGGGGACTCCTGCCTTCCTTAGCAGACACCTGTCCAAACCAGGACATCACTAAATCCAGAAGACAGTTTCTTATCTAAGTAAGCTGTTCCTTGTGTGAGTGACAAGGGCTAACTGTAAAGCTCTATTTTCCCAGCCCGTGTTCCCATGCAGGTAATATTTTTGCAACAGGACAAGACAGGAAGAAGATTTGAAAACAAACTTCAAGAGACCAAGAACTTAGATGGACCCTGTAAACTCTGCAAGGAACAAGTAGAACAGGTGTGTGTTTCAAAGATTTGACTGTAAATCAGTATTAACTGTTTCGTCAGAGCCATAACTAGGATTAATATGGGCATAGATAGTGTTTGCAGTGGTAGGAATATTGACTCAGCATCCTGTAAACACGTGGAGAAAAGAAGGCTCTGGGGAGACTTTCTAGCACCTTGCAGAACCTAAAGAGTGCCTATGAGAAAGATAAGAGGGACTTTTGAGAAGGGCATGTAGTGATTGCACAAGAACTAGTGGCTTTAAACTGAAAGAGATTTAGATGAAAGAAAAAATTCTTCACTATGAGGCTGTGAGGTACCAGCAAAAGCTGCCCAGAGAAGTTGTGGATGCCCCATCCATGGAAGTGCGCAAGGCCAGGTCAGGTGAGGCTTTGAGCAGCCTGGTCATGAAAGATGCCAGTCTCAGACCAAATCACTGATCCTGAGAAGCAGCCTGGTCTGCCACAGACTACTTTTCCTATGTGTCTGAAAAGTATGAGACAAGTTAAAATTTTCTTTAGAAGGAATTCCAAAAAAACATCCTAATGCTTCTACATGGCAACCTTGCCATTGAGCAAAATTTGAACAGGACCTGTTTACATATCCTGGCAGTCTTATTCATGCTGAAGAGCAGTGCCCTCTTCCAGCACTGAGAAGTGACTTGTATCTGCAGTGCTAATAATATCACTGGAAGCTGCGTGATAAGAAATATCGTTCTGATATTAGTCAAACTCCATAGTCTGGATTTCTGAGGTGGATCCCATTTATAGAGTTGGTTAGTATGGGAGCAGGGTGCATCTTCTCGTAAGTTAAAGAACCAGAATCTCTACATTATACCTACATTTATTCCAGGAGTTTTTACTTCATTTTTTAAAAACAAAACAGTAATTTTAGTTCAAGTCAGTACAAGCACTAATAGGACAAAATAGCTCAGTTAGACTCATCTCAGTCAGCATTGTATTTAAAGAAACCTCACAGTAAGCACACAGTAAGCTGCAGATGCACTGATACACTCATGGACAGAGACAGACGTGAACTAAGACTGAATGGAAGAAGGTGATCTTGCATTAACACAACTGTGCAAATTCATGCTCCTGCTTCTCCATATCAAGTACTGTTTGAATTTAACATCTTTGACCATTAATTGCAATCTGTGTATCCAGCCATCTCATATAAATACACATCATAAAATCATAGAAATGTTTGGGTTGGAAGGGACCTTAAAGATCACCTAGTTCCAACACTCCTGCCATGGACAGATACCTTTCACTAGACCACGTTGCTCAAAACACCATTCAGCCTGGCTTGAAGACATCCGGGGATGCGCACCCCACAGCTTCTCTGGGCAACCTGTGCCAGTGTCTCACCACTGTCATAGTGAAGAATTCTTTCTAATAACTAATTTAAATCTTCCCTCTTTCAGTTTAAAGCCATTACCCCTTGTCCTGTCATGACATGCTCATGTAAAAAGTGCCTCTCCTGCTCTCTTGTAACTGTCTTTAGGTACTTAAAGGCTGCTCTAAGGTCTCCTTGGCACCTTCTCGTCTCCAGAATGAACAGCCCCAACTCTCTTAGCCTGTCTTCATAGGAGAGGTCAGAGCTTCGGCTCTCTAATCATCTTCATGTCCTCCTCTGGACTTGCTCCAGCAGGGTAATCTCCTTCTTATGTTGGGGCCCGAGAGCTGAAGGTAGTATTCCATGCGAGTAAAGGGTGATTCCAAAGCGTAAGTCTGACATGATTCTCTGCTATTAGAGGAGAATAGCAATTACACAATCAGTGAAGGAAGTTCTAACTCAGGCAAATATATCAATATTTACAGTTTAATCATTAGATCATGTTCGTGCCTGGCACAGTGGAAGCTCTGTCCATAGATGAAGACTCCAAGGCATTACAGTAATACAGATATAAAAAAATCAGCCAAGGATGAGAAAGTACTAATGCAAAGGGGTGGGTGAATTTCCTGCTGATGTCAAATGTAGTCATGTTGACTTTAATGGGATCAAATGGAAAGACAGAGTGTGATTACAATATAATAGGATTTATAAATTCATTAGAAAGTACAAATACTCTTCCTTGTTTACATTTAAGTTTTCATTTTAATTGTACCTTAATATGATTTCCTTGGTAAACAAATAGATGTGACAAATTATGCCAGGTAATTTGTTGTAATAGATGCAAAGAACTAGAAGCCTGCTGTGAGCCTTCAAAAACATTTGGAGGTCAAAGCCATAGTATTTAATTCTTAGTTCTGGGAAAGAAATTATTCTGGTAATGTTACCTGGATACCAAACTGCACACAGACACTTGACTTTGCTGTTAATGTGTGAAAAACACTTCTTCAGCAACCACCTGCTCACAAGCAATCGCAGCGGACTCTCTCACTCTTGTTATGCAGGGAAAATGCTTCTCCTTCTGTTATAGCTGTTGGTAAAGTAAGGTCATATACATTATTTCGAGCCTTAATTCCTTAAACATTACTTTTCAAATGTCTCCTTCTCATCTCTCTTTTTTTTTTCCCAATTTAAATTATTCTTTTTCTATGCCCATTGGAGCCTGCACTTTTCTTTTATCCTTTCCATTTCTGAAATTCCAGCAGTGACCATTCTACCTTTGTGGATGTAACAGGTTCCTCTGTGTTAATTTTATGCATTAAAAAATTAAATGCATTAGTGCTTATACAGAGAGATATATGATGGCCTCTAGTGGTTCTCTGTATGTATGCAGATACGATCTTCTGTGCCCCTCTCATTTTATGAGAGCGTATACAGGAAGAAAAAAATTATTGATGTCCAGCTGTTGCCTTTTATGAACAAAAACCTTTTGGCAGCAGTAAAGAGAGTTGAACTACATCCAGAAGAGAGAAGGTGATCTCCTCCATCAAAATATTAGCTGGAATTTTTCTAAGCACCACCCAGAATAGTCAACATAATGCAACTGCAAATCACCTAAAATGCCCCTCGTCCTTTGGACAGACCACCAGAGATGAGATCATTCATTCTGAATGGAGGCATCCTTCCTGTAAGTGACAGCCAAAATCCTAGCGACCTTGCATGCAGAACGGGTTCCCAGTTCTGTTTCCTGATGAAGAACTGCATGATGACTGTTAGCCAGCAAATGCGTCAGTCTCCCCTTTCTCCTGAGTCACATCCAGGTCTGTACACAAGACTCTGTGCCTATAAATGCAGATGCATGGAAGAATCTTGGCTCTCTTAGCCAGGCTGGATTTTAGATGCTTACATAGAGTACATCAGTTGCTCTCACTCAAACTGAATGTACCTGCCTCTCAGCTCTGATCACCACTCTAAAAAATCTGTACCCCTCAGGACTCGGCTGTGGCTGGCCAGAGTCAGCAGCTCTCTGATCTGAGAGGCCAAAGAATTAAAATATTTTGGCTAGCAGCATATTCCTTCTGCACATTGCTGCAGGCATTCAGGCTGTCTGCACCTTAGGAACTCTTTCACAGAGGTCTGTGCACTTTGGAGGAGCAGGTTTGCCAACAAAAGAAGGGAAACAGCACATTCCACCTCATTTTAACTCTGTTACTCTCTGAAGCATGTATTGTTCTAGGCCAGGAAATATTTTGATTTTAAAATGCAGCTATGCCATGTCAACAGTTTTCCTCTGAAAAAAATGGGTGGTATGGTGAGTAAAGCATCGGAATAAAAAAAATATTTATGCCAGGTTTATCTTCTGAACGGGCAAAATAATGTTACTCTAGTTTACCCATGTGATTTTCCAAAGGCCTTTTGATGTACTAATGTTGGCAACTCTTTAGGTTATAGCTTTGTATTTTAAGGATTTTGATTACTTTAGTTCAGAAGAAATCTGCATTCACAATAATTTGGCATCCTCTATTGTTAAAAATTATCCACAAGAGAAATAAGGAACCATGGCAACAAGAAAGAAATATATTAAAGTTATAAATCTCAAAGTATTTTTGTTCCTTACTCTTGCTTTTTATTCTTCTTTTTTTCTTTAAGTTGTTCATTTTTTGACTCTTTTTACAAATTCAAACTTTGGTTTTGAGACTTGTTAGATAGAAAGGCATAAGGAAAACAAAGACCTAAAACATTCTATGGATACATGAGTAGATGACAATCTTAACTTTCTATTTAATTTTTTTTGTGATATGTTTAAGTTAAGCTTTCGAATATTTCTTATTTACAGAGATGAAAAATTTATGTGCTTAAATATGTATCCAGATATCCAAGCATAGGGTTTTTAAGGACTGAAAGATTAGGACAAATTCATAATGCCATAATTTCTTTCTCAGAAAGAAAAAGAGTCTAACAAAAAGTCATTTAGAACAAAATAATGATAGGTCTTGAATCTTGACACTGAAATCCTATCAACATAATTAATAAGCAAGAGGTAGGTGTTTGACTTTTGGCTTCCCAAGAATTTAGAGGGTAAAATATAAGATAATGTGGCTGAGGGAAGTCAGACTTGAAAAGATGACAAGTGAAAGGCTGACAACCCTCAGAAATTATCTAAACGCTTTCATTTTACATTATAAGGTATTCTAAAGTAGTTTAAATAGCATTGAAAAATTGTCAAGAAAATGCATTTCCAGCTGATCTCTGTTGAGCTTGGTCTCAACCCGCCTTACTTATTTCCCAAAAAAGTTTTGTGATTGTAACTTTCTATGTGTGATCATTGCTGCTCGTCTGCCACACAAAGTCTGTGCCTATGTCTCTTTGTTTATTCACATTTTTTGAAGGCATAAACACATTTAGAAAAATAATTCAATTAAAAACCAAAACAAAACATCCATACAAAAAAGCAGTCTATGAAAATAATATATTTTAATAAGGAATATTTGCATATAGATAATTTACATATAGGACCTATTTAGTTATCCATAGCAGTGGACAATAAATATTTTATTCCATATACCAGTTGATGGTGACGTTGAAGCACTTTCACTTTTTTCTTCAAACTCACCTAATTCCCTGTGGTACAGTGTATTGTTCATTTTGCTGACAACAAACCCTCAAACATCTGACATTAGATCACTTTCAGTGATCTGAAGTGTGTTAGAACCAAAGACTAAAGCTCCAGGACAGAGGCATTTCGAATTAATGCCAGTTAAGTATAGGCTATCCCTGTGCTGGAAAATACAGGTGGTTTGAAACAAGTCCTTTAGACTGTCTAGATTGCACAGATCAAAACTGTTGTATGGATTTATTTACATTTGACTCTTCCTTTTGGATTTCCTTATTGTGACACGTTTTACTTATTCTCTTCCAAGATCCACATTTAAAAGGAAAACTCTGAAGCCATCAGTTTCAAGCTTAAAAAACAATGTATCAGCAAAATCCTTTTAAAACTGCACCTAGCTGAAATGGCTTTTCTATTGCTATAAGCATAGAAAAGACGTCAACTAAAGATTAGAAGTGCCTAAATGAGCTGTATGTGGGAGAAGAATCACTTAAGCAACACTATGAAGCATATCTATATTCTTAATATACTGAATGCCTTCTTACGGTATATTACTGTACAGAGCAGTTGAGGAGATTGTGTGCTTTATTATCCTTTCATGGACACTATGTGCTGAACTGAAGAGTTTTAGAGAACTGGACAAGACCTGAAGCTGATGATATAGAGCCTAAAAAATTGGCCTGATTCACAGAGTTGCTGAGAGCCTATTGAAGTAATTGTCTCCACAGCCACTTAGCACTGCTGAAAATAAACCATTTTCTCTCATACTCACTTGTGTGAAATGAAGCATGACCCAAAACACCTGCCGTCTACAGCTGGTTGGAAAGTTCAAGAAGCTTAAAAGGAAACCAGAAATAAGATTTTCACTTTTTATTCTATATTCATGTAATTTTTATATAGCTGCTTCCCTTTGCTTATGAATGGAAACCC
>VYZQ01067385.1:0-30935 GCA_013400655.1 Mystacornis crossleyi | reverse complement strand
TAATTTTTCACTGTGAGCCAGTGTTCACGTTCTTTTTCAACACACTTTATAGATAATATTAATAAAACTATAAAATAATAGGTGAGTAGGAGTCCCCAGCATTATTTTCCCCTTATTTAAAAATATAGTAACAAGTCAGAAATTCAGATTTTCCATTGCTCAGGGATATTGGCTTACAATATCAGCCATGGGGCATGCTGGCACATTATATGAACTTTGCATAAGTTCATTGTTAGAGGATGTGCATGCTTTTTTTACTGTACATTGGTAACTTTAATAATATAAACCAAAAAAGAAGAGAATTACAGGAGACAAAATAGTCTAATTTAGAGTAAACTTCTGGGACATTTTTATTTAAGTGGGGTTTTTTTTTTCTTTTTTCTTCATACCTCATCTCAAAGATTTCTTCCCTTTAAAGACTGTTAGTTTCACGTCTAAAAAAACAAGAGAAAAAAATTAAAAGGAAAATTNNAGAGAAAAAATTAAAAGGAAAATTAAAATAGGGGGAAAATGCAAGTTGCATGCCATGTATGTGCCTGTGGAAAATGAGTGCTCTATGAGATTCTGTTCATACAGCAAGTCAGTCTCTTAAAGTCTCCATTCAAAACCCATTGATGTTCTTTAACTAAAACTTTAGCAATTTTTTACTTTATCTAAAATATTAAGGAGTTGTACAAGGAATTTCAACACCTGGCATGTTCAGAGGAGAGATTCAAGCCATAGATAACCATTTAGCAGGACTGCTGGCTTCTCTCCTGTGTCCTTCCTTAAATTACAGGTTGTTACCCACTTTGTCTTCAGTTCTCAATGTAAAAAAAGGTGCAATATGGAAGTGTTATTTTTCAAACTGAAAATCTAAGCATTACAATGATAAAAAGAGTGTTTCCTGCGGAAGATGGGGCATATTCACATGGAAGGTAAGACTGGATTGAGCTCCTGTCCCTACTCCAAGCTGCTGGAATGGGGCAGGCCTCAGGCTGGAAGTTGTAAAGTCACCCAAAGATGACACACTCTCCATGTTAATGTGCTGAAAGAGAGGTTATCTTGGTCTGCACACTTTTTCTGGTTCTGTTTTGTGTTCTTCTGGAGCTGAATCATTCCAGAAGAGGAGGTGATGTTTCACTGTAAAATACCCTAGGCCCTAATTACCCTTAATATTTAAGGTTTCCTCCTGGAAAGTAGGACATGTGAGTTCAACTTTCCTCATCAGCTGATGACACACTGTATGTTTGGTGCCTGAGGAAAGTAAAGGATACCAAGGATACCTCTGAAACATAAACCCAAGCCTCTAACACCACACTATATGCCTTGCTTGGAAATGAGGTTTTTTAACAGAATTAGGTAGTTTCAGGTCTAACTCTTATGGTGAACTTTATACACAACTATCCTATATTTCTGCAATTTGCACACAGGGTACCTCATCCAAGGCTTTCATTCTCCTCAGGTGTCTCCTACTGTATGCTACAGATCTACTCCAGTGTCAAAATGAAGTGTTAACAAAGAGATTTGAGGATGGAAGTTTGGATTTAGAGTATGACATTTGAATTCACCACAATGGACACCTCAATTATTTTACTGTAATAACAACCTGATATACTCTAATTTATTACAGTCAGGAATATAGTTCTTAGAGAAACTGATGTATTTTACGTTAGTAAAAAATTATATTATTTCCTTCATAAAGAGAACATATTCTGATTTATTAATTTAAGATACATGGAGTAAAAGAAATATGCTTCACTGGACTTGTAAATCATTGTGAAGAAAAGCACGCTGTGGAAAGCAGAAAATATGTGCATCACTCTTTTGTGAAATAAAAATATTCAGGGTATTTTCAAAGGTTCAGTTAGAAGCTCGGTACTGAGCTGTCACTTGTGGCTTTCAAGTCTTATCCTAGAGATTAGCAGTAGCCTCCAGGAGAGGCAAGAGACCAGGTCACTTTCCCCCTCTAACAAGTGTCATAGGAGCACACACCTGGGGCTTAGGCAGAGGACAGGAGTGACAGCATGAGAGGAGTCACTTCTCATCCCAGCTGCCTAATCTCTAGGTTTTTAATCCAAACATTTTTGAAGTGAAAATGTTTGTGTGAGAAAGCCATCACAAGCTGTGGCCAGGCTTTGGTTGGTCACTAACAACAGGAGCATTGACACTCTTCTGTCCTGCTTGGATTCCCTTTCTGCAGTCTAAGCTTGAAGACAGAATGTTCTTTTTCATCTCTGTTCTGAACCTACAGCTTTTTGACGGAAAAATTGCCAACATAAAATAATAGGAAAAATATGTTATTTTTGCAGGAGTTGCCTTTTGGTAGACTGGAAGCATAAAAAGTGAGCTGTTAGTTGTAGGAGAGGTATCACACCAGTGCCACTTCCTTGTTACTCTTACTGAAGAAAAGATTTTCATCAAGAAACGCATGCAATGTTTAGACTGTTACTGCATCACCTCTCAAATGCAATGTTACCTTACACAATAACATCCATGTCTATTTTCCTGAGAACTGTACTGGTTAGTAAAATGACACCTATGTAATTAAATATATGCAAATATGTAATTAAACCAAATTCACTATGTAAACAATAGCAAACCATCTTTACAAGAAAATTATTCTGATATCGAAACAGCACCACTCTACTTTTTTTCTCTCACATTTAATACAACAGCATGCAGTGGTGACAACATAAATGCATGCGCTGCACTTCTTTCTTCCCATGCCATGCTTAAGGCAGAGGCTGATGAAGTCCAAAAACTGCTGAGTTTTGTGGAAAACACTCTTCATTTTGCTCCTGGGTTTATGTTGATTTTAGTCTTTAACAATAGAATTAAATCCCATTACTTGAATTAAATTTTTGTATTTAAGTAAAGGTCATTAAACATTCACAGATATATTTAGTGGCTTTCAGAGAATCTGGAAGTTTTTTACTGTTTTGGATAAACATATGTTAATTTAAATCATCTAAATTAACCAAACATCTTTGTTATGCACATTAAGACAGAGACTATAAAAGTATGGTTTTCCATGGGGTAGTTTACCACATTTTCCCCTTTTCAGAGCTGAATAGAAAAGATGCACTATGCTGGTTCATTAAAAACAATGCTATTTTTTGCCCCAATAAAGATTTTATTCTACACTTTTTTTTTTTTTTTTTTTTTTTTTTTTTTTGGTTGGTGACTGAGCAGGATTTTTTGAGCCAGTCTTTCAGGTCATCTCTTAAACACAATACATACAGGAGTAGCCACTAGATTTAAAATTAATATTTGCATCACAGAAAAATAATATATTTGTGTATATGGGAATATAAGACCTTGTAAGAATGTAATCCTTCCAGATGCTGCAGTCTTAATTATTTGTTTTAAGGAAAGTCAACTATCTTGACCAGGTCTGCAGTCATAATTAAGCTCAATAATCTGGCAGTGAATCCAGTGCATTTTGGCTCATACTGAGCTGTCTGATTTAGGTCCTGCAGGGTGCAGTGCTACCTTGTTTGGTGAGCTGAATAATTATTTATATCTCAGTGAACACTAATATCTCCGCTTATCTAGCTTTATGCAGGCTGTCAAGTTAGCTGTTCCTGAAGAGATCATTCAGCTGGGCAATGTTGTCCCACACGGTGGGTCAGTGTCCATCTGCCCTTTTCCCATTCTGTGGGGATGGCTTGAAAGTGCTGGAACAACGGTTTTACACCACATTGATTTTATAATCCCTAATCCAGTGTCTCCAGGGGGACTATAATTCTGTGTAACAGGCATAAAACAAAGAGATAAATGTTGAAGTTCCTAATGACAATGGAGGCATCAAGGATCCACTGAGGGTCTCTGTGTTTATTCTCAGGCTATTGATTCACACTACTTAGGACAACTATTTTTTGAAAATCATGTTTCTTAGAACAGCACGGTACAAAAAAATGCATGATGCAAAGGTTTGTCAAGTTTCTAAAATGAGCCCACACTGATTCCACATTAATCAAGTTTAGGAGTTTATATAATTTAGGGATGCTATACAGTACTCCTTTATATGAGTATTTATACTCATATTTATATTCATATATTTATGAAATATGTGCTAAGGCACCAAGGCATGAGGCTGAATTTATGTAATTTAGCTTCCCATACTCCTACAGAGGTAGTCTAGAGAGTCTTATTTTGTCTTGGAATGTGAAATTATCAAAGATTAAGAAAATTATTTGAAGTCTCAATTCATAACATACTTGTGGCTTTTGCCTACAACTCCACAGTTATTTCAGGGTTCCAGAACAGTGCACGTTTCTATTTCATTCTGGAAGCACGAACAACTCCAATAAATTATCTGAATGAGAATAAAATTGTGGGTTTAACAGTAATAATGGTCTTTAGCAGAATGGAAAGTGGACACTGAACTTCACAAAAACAATGTAATTACTATCATTTGCCCAAATTTTAAAATACTCTTGAATTCCTGGTCCTGTTCTCTAGCATCCTTAGAGCACTTCCAGCATGGTTCAGTCTTCAGGTTTAATAAGCAACCACTTTTTTTCCCTCATCCAAGTCATTAGCAAAAGCACTGAAAAGCAGCAGAACAAGCCCATGCCACGCATCCTTCCATTCCTGACACTGAAACACTACTAAGCTCTCTCTGAGTATAGGTTTTTCCTCATCACTTAAGAGTTTTATGAAAGCTATGTTTTCCTATCTTGCTTTTAAGGATTTCATGTGAAGTAAGCTTACTCCCTGCTGAAGACCAGCCATAGCAGCCCCAGGAGCACACGCACACAAGGTGAGCAAGAGTGATGCTCTTACCTTGGGCTGTAGCACAGAGCCTGCTACCCTGGCTAGCTTTTTTCCCACTGGGTGTGTGCAGCAGGGACGTTTCCACCATTCAAGACAGCTATGTGCATATTGATGCCCCAGTTAAAAAAAAATGCCCCTGAGGCCCAAAGGGACCAAAGGGACTATGCTGATTAGTGAGGCTAACAGCTACAGTCTAGGCTTAACATATCTCACCCCAAAATTCCTCCATGAAGCCCAGGGTTGTTCATTATCTACACATCCTTTTGCATTTTAATGGCTTTTCAGAGTCAGCTTGAGGACAGAATGGAACAGCCTCTGAAGAGCTGAAGGAATATCCACAAAGAAAGTTTTCCTTTCCTTTCTCTGAGCTCATAGGAGGCTACGGGATCACCTAGCATCACTGCTTAATGAGGAAGTAATTCTTCTTGCAAGTCCAGCAAGTGAAGTGTAGTGAAGCTTTAGCTAATCAGGCAGTAATATGTAGGAATATCCTGCTAAAGATATTCAGTGATGGAGATTTTGCTAGCAATTGGTGACCTGTTACTCAGCATAACAGGAACTAAAGGGAGGTTTCGAACCACTGTTTCTGACGTTCTCAAGGTTCCTGGTAATAAGCGTCTGTGACAGCAACCTCTTATGGAAGTCATAAACTCTGCAGCATTGCTCCCATCATATCCTACTCTATGGTCTCATCTGTTTCTCCACCTTCATCCTTGCAACGATCCTGTGGACATCTATTTTGTGGCTCTCTGTATGCTTCAGGGAAACATAGAGTATAATGGAGGCTTTTAATACAGCGCCAGGTATCTTAAGTAGTAAATAAAGGCACAAACAGAATCTTACCCTATATTCACACATTGATGAATTATACTGTTTGATGTTTCTTTAACTCACAGAGAAGTATTAGTCACTGAAAATGTATTTAATGATGAAAATAAAAAACTCAGCAAGAAATGCCATATATTAGTCTTAAATTTATAGAAGTACCATTTCAAATTAAAAAAAAAAACATCCAAACTTGAGCGCAATTAGAGTTACCTGCATCTGAATTTTTCAAGGTACACATTGAATAAACTTCCAGATTATAATTGATTTCATGAGCAATTTTAGCAAAACCCAAAAAGCAATATTAAGGAAGAAAGTATACAAACTGAAAAAGTTACTATATATATTTTGTGTAGGTAACATGACTGCAAATTGAATTCTCCTAATATATTTTTCAAAAAATATTATGTCAGAAAAAACACAAGAAAAGAAAACATGAAATGAATGTGAAATTCTCATACCCCAAAGTAAAAACAAAATAAGAATGTCCCATTATGTCCACTACATATATGGCTTTGTGTAAATTAACTCCTGAAACAATGTGTATTTGATCCCAAAAGTCATCCATCTTATGATACAATGAAGGGATCTTTGGGAAGATATTTCACTAATAGTTCTTTATGGTAACAAATCTCTTTTAAGAGCCAAGCATTACAAAATGCTGAATTCCAGGTTTTAACAAAAGAAATTATAGGCTAGAATAATTCAAATTTAGTCACAGAAGGATTGACAGACCAAGGTATTAGGAATGAGCAGACATTTTAACCTGAAACAGCTCTTTCAGGACATGCAATCTGTTGGTCAGCAATAAAATAATTTGTGAAAACATTTAAAAACTGCTCAAGAGAAACTAAAGAAGGAATGTACAGAAAATAACATTCAGAACCATGAGAAAGGCTCTCTAAGCCTACCAAATTGCATCTCATCCAAAATCTGATGTCATCCAAAGTTGCTGGATAGGAAACAGGTACACATCATCCATAAGCTGTGGATGGTGGCCAAAAGGCAGGTGTCTCTGACCTGCAAAGCAAACCTGATCCAAATCTTTGCAAGGAATAAATAACAGGGAGCAAAAAAAAATGTTTGAGAAAGTATTTCTGTGCAGCTGTTTATATTAAATTCAAAGGAAAGTAATCAGAATTTTACATTGATATGAAAATGTATCAGCAATCACAATGGGCCAATTTGACTTTTCTCCCCAAATGTTCACTTAAACACTGTAGCAATCGCAGGCTGTTCAGTACTTCCTCAAATAGAGCTGAACTTTCTAATTCACAAATAACCATTTAAGTAAACACAGCGTAAATGAGTATACCTATTTTGCTGAAAAACAAGATCAGGAAAAATTTCTAAAGCACATTTCTTTGTTTTCTTAGTCACCTGTTACTGTCTTGTCTTCTTTCCCTTTTCCCAAGTGTAAATTATATTTAGACTAGCATACCAACATGTAATTACATGTATTTTCATTATCTCGTAATTTGGCTTGGGAATCTACACTGTATGCACAAAATGCTGATTGCCTGCAGCTGCGGACAAATGATTATTTAGATAAGCAAGCAAGTTGATGAGATGAACCAGAAACCTGGAGAAAAGTCACTCAGTCTTGGTGCTTGGAGGAACAGCTCAAGCCCTTGGGGCAGAGTGGGACTAAAGGGTCCAGGTAAACTCAACTATTGTATTTGTTTTGGCATTAGCAGACAACAGTATACAATGTCCTTGACTGCTTACAATATAAATATTTACTTCTAAATGCTTCTGTGATTTAAACTGTAGCAAAGTTTCAGGGATAAGGCTGTGAATTGCAAAATACTACTGAATGACATTTATTTTAACCAGCTTTACTAAACATCACCCCCCCAGTCCTCATTTTTTCACAGTTCACTCTTTATTTAGAAAATGGTACCTTTCAAAAAAAAAAAAAATGACTNAAAACTAAAAAAAAAAGGAAAAATAGACAGCCAAAAAAAAAGGAAAGCTATGATAATGATAATTTCACGTAGCTTTCTAAATGAGAAAATAAATACCTGCAATTAATTGTAATACCTGTGTTTTTCAGGTGCCAAAAAAACCAAGAAATCCCAAACTACCAAACAAACCCTGAATCAGACGAAATCTGAAAAAAAAAAAAAAAACAAACACCAAAAAACCCCACCAATAAAACAACAAAAATGTTGTCTCCTGAAAAACTAGCCTTTCCAGGTACTTCAAATACTATGAGCAACTGAGAAAACTCCTGGTAAGGAAACAACCTAAACACTTTTAACACCCTCACTACTTTCCCAAGCATGCGAATATCTGAAAGCCTCCAAAACCTCAGCCTGTGCCTATAATCTTGACGAGTCAAGAAATACCTAGTACACAGTTGCAGTGTTTTAGCAGCAGTAAACACCTTCTTTATAACAAAGAATACAGAAGTGAATAATTTGAAACTAATAGGGTGGGCCTGACAGCATCTGAGGTGTCCAGCTGCTGTACCACCCCCCAGGTCCTGCACAGCCTCCTGACACAGCTGGCCCCAGGGCTGCTGCTCCAAACCTCCACCCGCTGCTTTTCTGCCTTCGCGTTCCGGGGAGTGCTGCTGCTCCACGCCATGCTCTGCTCCAAGCGATTGCTGCAACAGCCTCCTGCCCCTCTGGAGCCAAAATAAGAAGATGCTTCACTGTGGGTCCAGTTGAAACACAATCTTGTGTGGTGAGACCTGTTAAACTAATTTGTAATGGCAAAACTAAAATGGAAACAAGCATATACTCTCTTTTAAAAGGGGATTTTAAATTCATGAGCTATTATATATTAAAGATAACAAAAAGACAATATGTTTAGGAGACATTTTTTCTGCCTTCAAACAGGGAAACATGTTGGAAGAGATGGCCTGTCAATCTTATTTTGGGCAATATTTTCTACAAATTGTTTTCTTTTGAAGCAAAATATTTTTCATGTAGTAAATAATGTCAAAAAGCACTGTAAATCCTATACTTTCATTCAGTTTTGATGAATTCCTATTCTGGAAACACATCTGTAACAGAAAATTTGAAAATAAAAGCTCATCTGACCTTCACCTGTGTAACATAGCTAGGTTTTAGATAGTATTTGAAGATGAAAATCACTGTAGTAACTCCAGGTATATCAGATATATATAGTTCACATGAAAAATAACTGAACACAAGAAGCCTTCTTTTCTCTTTTTTCTTTTTTTTTTTTTCAGGATGCAGGTGATTTTATTAGGTCAAGTACGTGGTGGTGTGTTTTTTTTGGTTTTTTTTTTTTTTACAGGGCAGAAAATCATTTCAGTGTTGGCATCCTATTTTAACAGCCTGACTGGAGTTGCTTTAGCAAGATATATATTTTAAGACTGTAGCAGTGAAAGGTCTCAGTTTGAACTCTGTCCTAAATACACAGAATCTTATGCATGTATTAGCTATTGAACTTCAGTGGGCTTGTGTAATTAGAGCCATACTAGTGTTTCAGAGGTGATTCCTGTTCTAGCTTTCTGTGTGCATTTTTCATTACTTCTTTATTGTTTGTTCTCTTCTTACATTGAAGAAAGCACTGTCTCAAACAAGCTATATGTGCATAAGAATATCAACGCGTTTATCCATGAAGCTTTACCATTGCAGTCCATAATGCTTTAAAAACAAAAAGGTTGTATCTGTGTATTGTTAATTATTAGGAAAGTGTGTAGTCCTGTCCCAGGGTTTGGTAAGTAAGGTCATGGTACAATAAGAGTTGCAAGCTCTCTAAGCATTAGTTGTATTTGCATATGTCAGAACAGTCTGTGAATACTAACGGCACAAACACTTCACATCTGCTTCTGTTTACTCCCATGCTAACAGTCAAAAGTACAAAAGTACTGTGTTAATTGCTCTGTTACATACTGACTGTTGACACATTCTCCATAGAGCTTTCATAAATACACTGTTGCAAACAAACTACTAATGACTTTGCTTATTTCCAGCCCATCTTTAAAAGAAATCCAGAATATATACACAGATTAATGATTCCTCTATTTAGCAGTGTGTCTTGTTGCTTGCTGTTGTGGAGGCTTGTATAAAGGCAGTATCAATTAAGTAGCAATTATCTATGAAGTGGGAAAAAAAGTGATGATATAAATAAGTAATGTGCATGAAGTGAGAATTTCTGAAAACAACTTGAGGTGAACTCTGAGGCAAGGGCACCGACTAGTGAACAAACCCTCTCCATCTGCTCTTCTATCTAAAACCATTAGAGCCCAATTTGAAGTCTGACTAAACAGCAGTGATACCTGTGGGCCTCCATTGAGATTTTTCACTATATATGACATGCCCTGGAGAAATTTAAAAAAATAGGATGGAAGCTGAGGGAAAAAAATTAGACTCCTAAAAACCACCACTAACAAGCTAATCATGTTTAAATTTGTGCTTCAAGTTTCTTTTTGCTGTGACACGTCAATATAGAAATACAATTATCTAGTTATTAGAAAACAACAAAGGAGCCGCCACCCAAATCCACTGTCACAGTTAGTGTGGTACTTAGTTTCTAACAATGGTCTGCTTCTTCTGAAGGAGAGAGAAAGCCCCATGGTGTGCCTCACCTTCCTTAAACAGCAAGCACTGGTGACTTTCTGAATGCCCCTTCTGATACTGAATTTTGTGGTTCTTTAAGAACCTTTCAAAAATGGTCTTTTCCTCCATCATTCAGGTGCAGATATTCATCACTGTAAATGCAGCATAAGGGTAATTAATTTATTATTTTTCTTGCTTTTTTTTTAAAAATGGTTCCTTCAATTTGTGTGACAGTATAAGACAAAATGAAGTTACTCTTTATATGATTTTCTATTGCACGTCTGTTTCCTGCACTTACACCTTTATTAATTTTGGTCAGGAATATATGACAGTCACCAGGAGCAAGTCACTCATTTATTAACTCTATTTTATTGATTTATACACGTCATAGGCATTTAATCAGGTCCAAAGAAGAGTAATAAAGAATTCTGACTAACAAAACACATTATACATTTTTTTTCTATTTAATGTTCCTGCAAATCTCCCCACTGTATCATACATAATGCAGATAGAGATGCACAAGGTAGACCTTAGGTCTGTAAAGGCACTCTCTCTCTTACACCCACCCCAATGAAGTCTCAGGTGTCTTTCATTTCATGAGACTGGTGCTTTCAGCCTCGGTTAAACCACACTCGGGCTGTGAACAGCGGTGGTCTCACCACCCTGTGTGTGCCAGTGCCTATGAATCATTTTAACGTAGTTTTCTTATCCTAGTTTTACACAAATGTCTAGTCATAAACCTGCAAAGAAGGTGAAAATCAAGACCACTCCAGATCAAACCTGAGCAGACTCTAGGTAGGATGGAGGGAAGAGAATGAGCATGTGAGCACCGGCAAAGTGCTCCTGTCTCCCACCACTGACCACCCATGGAGGCTCTGTGAGTGTCCTGTCATCCCAGCATTCACTCATCTGTACACAACTGCTGGAGCCATTGCCTCTCGCTTCTCCCACAGACAGACGTTATTCCATCCCTTTCATGCGGCTGGTTGACCATGCCATGTTTGATCTCCTCTTCCAGATTCTATTTTCATGCTATAGACAATCCCAAACCATCTCCAGACACAAGCACGTGTGTGCAGACGTTACAGAAATGGGCCTTGTTAAGTAAAAGCAATTGGAACTCTGACCATCCTGTCCTGGTCCCAAGCTGGCAGTCCTGCCAGGGCCCAGAATGTGTTCCCTGAAGGCCAGTCCCTGTGGGGCAGTGCTGTGCCCTCCCCATGGGGCAGACCATGCATGTGGGGTGACCTTATTGCTGACTAGGGGCTACAAGACTGTCATTCTCTCACTCCTGCTGCAACTCCAGTGCCAAGGAAAGCATGGGGGGGGTAGAGGGAGGAGAGCCAAAAGCTCTTCAGTTGCCTCTCCATGAGTGCTGGACTTGATAGAAACTGCTTTTGAGTCTACGTTATACCTCAGCATGACATTTACTGAGAACAGATATTTCTCCCTGCTCACAATTGTTTTTCTCAGTTCAGTTATGATGAACTGTAAAAATTCTTCAAGATCCTGCTCTGTGGCCTCTGCCCTATCTCTTTTTTCCAAACCATTATCAGATCTTGAAGACAGATATCACCATGAGCCAGAGTGACCAGAAGTCAGAAAAAGCATTTTCCAAAGAATTCTGGAATTGCAAAGAAAGGTCTTTCAACATTATTTTCCTGGGCATGGAAATTAGACATTTGTAAAGAAAACTAAAAGTGGTTTGCTCCTTAACGTCTCTCTTAGCCTTGGCTTTTGGACCTAGCACTAAACACAAAAGCTGAACACCGGCTGGAACCAGGACTTCTTGACAGCACTGCAGCAGATGGAGTCAGCAAACACTGGCCCCAGAGTGTCATTTGCAAAAATTCAAGTTTCCTTGAGAGGACTTCAGAGTTCAACCCTATTTAGAGAGTCCTTTAGAGAGAGTTGTTCCAAGGATTTTTGTGGACTTGAGCTTCTCAATATAAGAATAAAAGTGTGGATCATTCCAGTGAGTAATGCTAGGGAGCTAGAAGATGTTAGGTTCCTGGGGTCTTGGCTGATTTCACTTGGGTTTGCCATGAATGTGGGAGCCTAAAACTTCCTAGGCAGGATTGCTTCTGAAAAAGGCCATGGCTGTGCTTAGATTGGCAAAAGCAACTTATGCTACCACACTTTCATTGGAACTCTCCTGATCAATTTTCTGTTTACCTGCTAAACTGGTCTTTTATTAATTCAGACATGGGCTATTTTAGCAGTGATAAGAGATCAGCAACAGTCAGGTGTCTTAGTTGCTTATTTACAATCTTGTACCTAATCCTGGTTTGTTTGTTTGTTTGTTTGTTTGTTTGTTTTCAGATTTTTTTTGTTTTTTTTTTAAATACATGAAAACCCAGACAACCAGAGAACCTCTTTGCTTGCATACTTGATCAAACACCTTGGCACATCAGTCTGTTTTATCAGTAATGCTCCCAAAATTCTGGCTCCTGAGGCTTCCTACTTCTAATACTGGTGTTTGGTTCTTTCATGTATCTCAGCTACTTCTCCTTACAGCACCACACAGCAACATCCCTTCATGTCTATGTAGAGTCATATATATATATATATATATATAGCTTGTGTTTTGGATTTGGAACTGGATTCTTTAGATTAACTGCTGCTATAAAGAGAGGCAATGTTTTCTTTCTATCTTCTCGAAATTTTGAAACAAATAGTGTCAAAAGTATTCAATCAAGTCTGCAAAGAAAAATATTTCTATTTTCTCTTTACAAAACCTGTGTAGAAGAGAAATCTTAGGATCTCAAAGGGTTTGGCCATGCCTAATTTAAACATTATCTTAGTTGATTTTAACAGTTCCTATTAGTTGAGGTGTTTGAACTGGCAACCCTGAACACAGAAAAGTTAGCACAACCTGGTGAATGCTGGAAAGGCAGCACTAGGAGTGAGATTGCCTCATGGCTGTGTGAAGACAGGTAAAGTGCCCTATGTAAATACTACATCTCTGTGGGTTCTCAGTCAGTGAAATGAGGAAACCATACTTATTTTATTTATCAAGTGCTTTGAAGTCCTTAGATAAAAGGAGAGCCTTCAATGTCTTGAAAGTCCTGAATAGATCGGTTCCTACCTTTGTCTAAGTGTTGCTGAGAACCTAAAATACTGTATTTTCTCACCTAGAGTGAACAATTCAATCCAGTCAGCTCAGGGCATCCCTAAACACACAGACAGAACTAAGCTTTAAAAAAGAAAATCCATAACTTGTGATATATATCCACCTCGTTAAAAAAAAAAAAGGAAAAAAAGGTTACCTATTCTTTAATGTAGGCATCTAATGAGGAAGAGCAAGGCTCAGTTGCTTTTTCTACTTCAAGGAAATCAGATATACTTTTTTGTACCTTTTAGGCAAATTCTGACTAACATATTATCAAAGCCCTTTCTGGGGACACTCACTTCATTTTATATTCAAATTTCAAATTAAGTAGGTTGGCTCTGGGTCTGGATGTCTCTGTGGATCTTGCATTAAGTGATTCAACTAAACCTGCCTGGAAAGCATATGTCACAGCAAGGAACATGCCATTCTTCTCTAATATTCCTACCAGCACATATAAAAGCAGGTAGGTAGATGGCTTTGTGGCTCTTGGATGCAATTAAATGAACCACCAATGTTCCAAATCATGGTCATACCTCTCATACTGAACTCATAAAAAGAAATTACAAAAGGAAAAGTATAGTGAAGTCCTTTGGTTTGACATTCTCGGTTGCAAAACAGAGTAATAGTTTTCTACCTATTTAATATGTAAATATCTTTCTTACATTAGATTTGTCTTCATGAACTGCCACAGTGAAGAAAGACTTCTAAAAAGGAGATATCATGAGGATAAGTAGGTGAATTATGGAGAAAAAAAATTAGAAGATTAAGTTTAAAAACAGCTACTAGTCACTAACATGAGGAGATGTATTAATGCACTTATTCTTTTCTACTACATATTAGTCCCTTATTAGCATGTTTTACCTGAGCTTGTCACAGTCTTATTTCCAAATTACAACAAATTACAACATTAATAAGTTAAAATTAAATATTTGAGATATTTTAAAAGGTGAGACAAATTTAAAAATGCTGTCACATGTAGCAGAACAATTACAACATAGAGATGCTAACTAATGAAAACTTGTATTTCACAAAAATATATGTCCCATAAATATTTTAGATGTTTAATTACTAGGTAATATGCAGCTACTTTGACAGAAAATTTCACTTAAGGATAGTCAGAAAGGTTGACTTTCTTTTAAGTTAAGCATGGTGGAAGGAGAAGAACTGAAGTATTCATTATTTTTAGAAATTATTGAGTTTCTCAATTCCTGTTCATGTAATTCACTTAATGGTATTAAGCAAGAAATTGCTCTGCCATTGGTAACTAAACCTCTGTAAAATTTTAACAGGTATTTATCTCCAAACCCCTTCAATTAAAACTAACATAACTGAAACATAATTTGAAAGATTTTGGTTTTTATCCATAACATTGATAATATTTAAACACATGCATGCAAATAACTTCAGTTTATGAACAATTTTTTCAGATTCTCTTAAGACAGCTGAGCAGCCTTAGATTTTGAATGCCTTTTAGTTGAGGCAATCAACAGTTGGCTGCCCAAACTTTGTGTGCCCATCATTAGGGCTAGTCGTGGTTGTAAATATATGATAACCCTCAATACCCATTTTGCTTTTGACTCCCACCTCCATGTGTTTAGACATAACTTCTGCTTTCACTTTAAAAACTATTAAATATAGCACAGATCTTCTTAGGAGTCCCGAAATTGTATATGGCAAGATTTGGGTAACAGAGTGTATGACAACAAAGTACTAGGTTCTGTGTCATTCAGGGTTTCTGTTTCCTGGGAGTATGGTTAGTATGAAATAGTCAGTGGCCATTTGGCCATTAAAGAGGCAGATCCCCAGTCACAGGCTTGTGGAAGTTTTACAGGTGTCCTGCCCTTCACCATATGTGTGTAGGCTGATAACTAAATGCTCCTTGTCTTTCCCGTGAAACCTGCCCATCCAAATTGGGATGGCCAGCTCCAGTAAGGAAGGGTTTATTTGAGTGCAAGTATTGGAAGGAGCAATTCTTCTTACCCATCTTAAATGTGCTCTGTCCAGACATCACATGCAGCAGATTGGTTCAAGTGATATGCCATAAAGATTGCAAAGAATGCTCTTCCAATATTCTAACAATTGTCTCTTCCTAAAATGCATCTTTACATCATGTATGCCTCAGGTAAAAATGCTACAGAAGTTTACTGTGCACAAAAGGAACTAGAAATATTGTGAATCAAAGTGTTTCACGTTCATATTTTAGATGTTTAGATTTTAAAATTTTCTGAACAATGTTTAACAGGCAGGAAAGCTATCTTACAACTTTGACCAGACAATGCACCTAACAACTATAGTTTAGCATCCCCATTCTTTCTGAAATTTACCTCTACATCAGTGCTTGCTCCTTTAAACCCCTCATGGTCGCCAAATATATATATCAGTATCAGAACATTTGCAGCTGCTTCCTGGCTCTTTTTAGTGCTCTACAGTGATCTGCTTTTCTCTTGCTTTCCCACTGGCAAAGCTCATGTCAAAAAGTGACCTGATCCTCGTGGCAGTTTTCACCAGGACCAGTGTACCATTTCAGGGTTGAGTCAATGCCTGGTTTTTGCCCTCTGATAATCTGTGCCTCTAAGAGAACTCCTCTAAGGGAATTTGCTTCGGGCTTTCTAGCCGAGGTTTGTAGTGATATTTACCAGGAAATTCAGAAAACTGATGGGGGAAAAAAAAAAAAAGGACTTATTCATTGGCATATGTTTAAAAAGGAAAAAAGAATCTGTCTCTGCATTCCTCAATTTCCACACTCAGAGCTTTCAGTTTCATGGCAATCTTAGTCCATTTCATGCTGGAGATGTGTCAAACTGAGAACCAAGGGAAAAGGAAGGATTGCTTAGTGAACAGAGGTTAGCAATATTATTATATACCTAAAATAAAATCATCCTCATTTTTAGAGATCAAAGTAAACCCAGGATATATATTTTTCATGTTTTTTCTCCACATTTACTCGAAGCAGCCAGACAGATTTGAGGGTCAGTGAAATAACAGAGGAGGACCTGTCCAAACCTAATTTATTCATTTTCTGGTAATGCTGGTAGGAAAAAACCTTGGAAATCACTTCTGTGCCATAGAGGAGGTGGAGCTCAGCTGCTCATGCTTGTTATCAACTGAAATGAAGCAAATAATTTCCATGAGCAATCTCTTGGGAAAATGTTGCCTGTTGGGTCTGTTTATGAAGTGTCTGAGCAGAGCATTCAATTCTTGGATTTCTCCATTCCTTTTGAATATTTGGTTACTTCCTAATTTAGTTAATCTTGGTGTGGGACCATTCACAAACACTTTACTGCATGTTCTTGAAATAAGTACTATGCATTGTTTTGGTTTTCTGCATAGGTAACATTGTACTCTTTAAGTTTTTTTCAGCTACAACTTGAATAGAAAATTGCAAGAGTTACATGTCACAGTGCAATTTTCAAGCTGAATTTGTAGAACTAGTGCAGCAGTTCATCTCCAAAGCCTGCACTTCATAAATATGTATTTCAGTAAACACTGTGTTCTTGAACATTCCTGGAAAGGAAATAAAAGATTGGTGAGGGTGAGGTCAAACTAAAACTTAGTTTGGAACTCTAATATGAATATTTATAAATACTTTTCCCCAGTATTTTGGAAGAATTGTGCTCCCATAATAGTCTTCTGTTTTTCCAAAATTCACTTTTCTAACTAGGAAAGTTAAGCACAATGCCTGACCTACACAGTAGAGAAAAAACCCTGAAATGCTCATGGGGACATTGGATGTGATGGAAAGAAGAGGTGATTGCACTGTCCAGAACCACTTTCTGTAATTTCCTGGATGTCCCTGATGAAGCTATTCATGAAGTTCAGAAGAGCTCATATAACACAGTATCATAAAGTACTATGTATCTATAACATTTTCATCACTTGTCTTCTGGTTGATGTTGGGGCCACAATCCTATGAACATCTTCATGCTCAATTACCCGGGGAGAGCAGGATCTCTTATCACTTCCTTTGTTGTGCTGGGCAAAGCTTTAACATTTTAAGGGTACAGGAGATACTTTAAAATAATGAGCATATATAAATAACTGTGTTATGCATATTAATAGGGCTCTTCTTGTCTATTTCTTTCAAAGTTTTGTTTTATTACCATTTTTACTTCCAGCATGTTCCATCCAGTTTCAGACCACTATTGTGCTGGGCTTTTTTTTTTTGTAACTTATTTTTATATTGCTCATATCCCTTGCACTCTCAGATTACTTTTGTTAAGCAAAAAAATCCTCTACTTCTTTAACAATTTACTTTGTTTTGCTTCCTTTTTTCTTCTTCCGGGCTAATCTTGGCACTCTGTGCTTCTCTCCCTGCCCTCTAATGCCATCTGTGTCTTTTCTCCATGGCCTCTCCACAAATCTTCATTTATAATATAATTCATAAATAATACTTAGCATTTACATATCCTTTTACAAATATTAATTAATTAGTGCTCATGTACTTGTAGAGAGAAAGCATATTGTCCTCACTTGACAGATGGGGAAACAACAGCTGAGAGCACAGTCTGCCCTCTTCTTTCATGGTGCCTAACACAATGGGGTCTCTTGCAATATTTGGTTTATAGACATTAATGTAACAAATATTAACTGCAGCAATAAGTGATATTAATCAGAACAGAAATTGAATTGGAATGCAACAGAGGTTTTCCTGCACTTATATTTGATTTTAATTCCAACAGAGCACCTAACCCAGAGCATTGCTTTCCTAATACTCTTATGAAGGTACTTCAGTGTTCTCCATCACTGAAACAGCTGGACACCTTGAGATGTTTCAAGGGAGAAAACTGCCCCACAGAAGAGAGAAGAAAAACACTGCAGAATTTTAATTTTTGAGGAAAAAACCCACCCTGTGCCCACTCCCCAGGAGGAAAAAACCACAAAACTAAACCATCCAAATACGTAAAATCTGGCTTTGATAAGCTTTTTGCCTTAAATATAGTTTTCAGTTTCTAGGGTCTAATATGATAGGAAGGGCTGGGCATTTTATTTTTAAAAGAATTATTGTGATTAGCCTTATTAGTGTCCAGAATCAGGGAGCTGCTTTATCAGGTTTTCCTGAACCCCAAAGGCCCATTGTATTTGCAAGAGTACATGTCTAAATATTGGACATTACTGAATCTATTTGACTAAGTTACTGCCAGTAGCACAGCAGCTGCCGTACCGTTTTCTAACCTAACATGTGTTTGCTACTCATATTATCAGGTTTACACAGGGGTTGTTGTTGCCAAAAGCAGAAGAGAGGTAAATTCCAACACTGTGACCCTTTGCAATCAAGAAACCTGCATTTATTCCAGTGCCTCTCCATGGAATCCAAGGGAATGGCTCCCAATGAACCCAGAAATTCATCCATAAAAACGAGTATAGATTCAGTCTTACAGATAATCAGGTATCACTGTGAAAAACAGTGAACCACTGCACTAAAGAGAAATTAGTGGAAAGAATGTTTCGGGGGAAAAAATAAGAAAAAAAAATAACACTCCAAGTAACCTAAAAAATGAGAATTCACATGACTTAATGTATTTAAATACGTGTATGCCTACAAACCTACACACACCCCTCCTCTATCCTTCACATTAACGCTGTTGGGAATTTTCCTGGAAGTGAGCTCAAAGTCAAGCATCCAGAGCGAGCACAGCTGCACTGGACAGCGGTGACTCACATAATTCTCCTTCCTTGTAGTTCTTAACACGATGTCCCCAGCGGGTGTCCCCGCCCCATAGCAGTGGTTTCGGCAAAGGTGCAGCAAGGCAAAGCAGAGTGGAGAAGAGCGAAGGGAGCAGCTGGAGCACCAGAGAGATCGCGGCAGTTTGGGGGAATATTTTGCTAAAGGGACGGTCACTAATTTTAACTACAGATCCGCGGCAGAGAAAAATCCACGGCGGAGGGGCCGCTTTTCCTTTTGCTCCCGCACAGATTCCCAGAGCAGCTTCGGCTGCCGGGGAGCGGAGAGCCCCTGCGCGGGGCGGCCGTGGCCGGGCCCCAGGCGCCATCTCGTGGGTGTCGGGCGAACTGTCGCCGCGGGCTCCGCGACAGCGAGGGCCGCTTGCCCCGGTGCTTGTGCTGCTTGTGTAGCTGCCAGGCACATGTAGCGAAACTGCCTTTCCATAGGTCCAAAAAGTCACTTAAATCCTCGTTTCTACCAGGTGTCCCCTCTTCCTGGCGTTGCCTTTGCTCTGCTGGCTGTGGGACGGGGGCCGCGGCTCTCACCTCGGTGGCAATTCCCTGCTCAAGGGCAGTGTTGAGTGTCACAGCCGAAGCAGCGATACGAGAAATGTTCCTGCACCGACAGACCTTGGGACTGCCTGCGTGCCTACCAAAGACTGGGAAAACTGGCTTTGTCTCGTGACATAAATATTAGCCTGCAAAAGAAACTTGGGAGACAGAGATCTTGCGCCAATGAGTGATATTTCCCTCTTAGCAAGATAGTGTTTGCAATAACTGCGCAGGTTCCAGGTCAAAGCATGTTGTGCCTAGCTGGGTTGAGGAAATTTAGCAAGAGTCAGTGTCTGTGAGTGTGGATGTGCTTGAGGAATTTATTAGCCAGTGGACTTTTTCATTATAAACAAAAGAGGATTTTGATACTGTATTTAAAAAATCCTCAGTTGTGACCACACCCTATGTACGATCTTACCTGTGCTAATTGTATAGCTAATGGATCATTCAGTTCTTAAAGTATAGGTTTTTCATTAATGTCTTGAGTCTTCTGATTTCATCTGTGCAGTGCTGATGTGATGATCCATGGCACAATATTCGGCTGTTTCTCAGGTGATTTAACAAACCTACCAGAAGGTTCTTCCAGGGATTTTGATACACCAGCTAATTTGAACATGCCAGTACCTTTCTATGTTGTTTATGGAAGCCTTAGGTTTACCCTTCTTTCTAAAGCCATTTCTTTTAACATTCCTGAGTACAGTTTTCTGGCCCCAAAGGTATGCAGACTTTGTGTTGTCTAATGTCCTCCCCAGTGAATGAGGGGGGAAAATGCATAGTACATTAAATTAACTAAATTATGAATTCAATAGCTTTCTTCTTTCAAAACAGAAAATGATTCTTTAGTACTCTATTTTATTCCTCTTTGTTGGTCTTAGTAACTTGGACTTACTCTCACTAACTGGGGCCTATCAACCAGTGGTGTTTCCCAAATAACTGGTTGATCTTTAGAGTTTATTTCCACCAGTTAGAGTGACACAACAGACAGCTGCACATATGTTAAATACTTTCCTAATATTAATTTTCCATGTGAGCCAGCACTGCAATTGTCACAGGGATGTTACTCACTCATTAATGGGAAGGGAACTTGCCCACAAAATGTCAAGTGGGAAGAAAGCCACCTTGGAAAGCTGCATCTGTTAAGTTGTGGTCTATGAAAGCACTTGAAACTTCTCAGCTATGGAGTTTGATATGAGCCGTAATTGTCAAAGAAAGAAACAGTAAGGAGAAAGTTTTACCTAAAGCATGAGCAAAGGAGAAGCAGAATGAATGTTAATCTTTTTCTCTCAAGTTATGTTGAATTACAGCACAAAATGCTGACTCTTGGTATTTGAGAGTAGCTTTACTCACATGGAAAGTCCTTGACTTCTATGAGATGATTCGCTGTTACTTATTCTCCTCTTGTCCCTCCCATCTACTCTCAGTGTTTAGACAGTATTTCAGCAGCAGTTGTTTGACAGAAGAGATCAGGATCAGACCTAAAGGATCCATTTATGGCTGAGGGCTTTATGACTAATCAATTTCTCATTGTTAAACAGCATACTTTGTGACTGACCTTTTTTTAAAAAAAAAATTCAGCTGGGCAAAAACAAGATGCCAAGAGAAGTATCCAAACTAAATTATTTCCTTTTCTTCACTAAAAAAAGAAATTGAGATTTCCAGGGAGTTTCAGTGCAAACACAAGAAGGAACGGTGTGTTCCTCTCAGGAGTAAATTCCTATGGGTTGTGAGTAAAAGTAAGAGAATTTTACTACATGTCAATAAGCTGATAACATGCAATGTACATAAATATCTGTATTCATGCATAGATCCTGATTCACTGCTCTGACCAGAAAGTTTATGTGTACAGTATAGATGACACTGAAAGCTACAGGCATGATATAAATTAGTTATTGTATAGACACATCTATTCTTTTCTCTTCTGGCAGCCCCATGGGAGTCAATGTTAAGAAAAACGGTAGCTAAGTGTTTGTACCATTAAAAGCTTAACATTCTTATGGCTTTCATGAATACCAAATGAGCTTTATAGCAGTGGAAAGCAGGACACTGTTAGGTTCTTGTTTTGCTGGTGCACCTGCTGACAGAAAGGATTTGTACTACCCAATTCATGTGCACATGTATGCTCTCTGACAATCTCACCAAAATCACAGTCCATGTAAATTGTTTCTAAAAAGGCTTAGAAGGTATAGCTGGTATACCTGATACATGAAATCATTACCTAATAAGAAGCTGCAAAACTGCCTCTGTGATAAGGATGCTTAGGTGCTAAGTGTGTAAACTTATCAGGACAGAGAAATCATAAATTGTCCTAGATGTAGGATAAAAGAAAGGCTGTTGAAATGAAAATATCCAGCACTGCTGAACATTCAACAAAGACTTGGTGCAATGCAAGTATGGAAGTAGCATGGTAGAGATAAGAGTGGAAACGCAGAGGGGAGCACGTGCTCCAAGGGAAGGCTTCTGGGGATGCCATTCACCTTGACATGGGCAGGTTGGACTTCAGTTCTTTCGCTGATTGTCCCTCTTCAAACTGTGTTAGGACCACATTTGTGCTGTAGATTCACCAACTTTTTGCCACAGAACCAAGCTCCTGATCACTCTCTCAAGCAAGCCTGGTGCTAAGACTTCTTCCCTGTACCCCTGCTGGCACTGAGCTTCTGGAAACCTTGGTACTGATTTTTTGAACTCAAAGGTATTTCGTATAACAGCAGCAGAAACAACAAAGGCTATACTGACCAGCTACCTCAGGGAACACTAATGAACCCACATGACACCCTGGTGTATCTTTTTCCAGAGCCTTAGGCTTGAAGATACATTTCCTCAAAAAAGTCTGAAGAGATCCAATGACTACAGAGACTCTTTCATCTGATTTAGAGGATGCTGGATTATATCCAGTGAGAGAAGTTTCCAATTCTTTGGGATTTTTTTGGGATTCAAAATTTCCAATTTTTTTGGATTTTTTTTCTAAGATGCAATTGCACTGGTACTTTAGGTGTATTCACTTAATTGAACATCCATATGCTTTATACCACAAATATCACTAGGTATTTCATAATTATAAATTAAAGGACAAGTGATCTGAAATACTTTAATAGTGTGATGTATTTCTAGTGGCTTAAATATCTGATGTCTTAGTCATAAAAATAAATAAACACATAAAGGAATAAATAATTAAGTAAATATAAAAGAAAGCACTTAAAGATGATGTTGGTGAAGGAGGCAAATTATATAAGAAACAGAACTTTGGAAAGAGTGGTCTGCTCTCTAGATAATGATTAGTGCATATGACATGGAGGAAGATGTAGTTAAAGTGTTTTCATGTAGCTTTATCCTTTGTCTCCATTTCTATTTTTCATCTTTTTGAATGGAATACTTCTCTGCCACCTTGAACAATCTGTTTACAAAAATTTAGTACAAAGTGCTGTCAGAATGTCCTCTTTAGCCACTGCAACAGGCACCTTCAGAAGTTGGCTCATACAACTGGTACACTTCTCAGAGGTACAGAAGAAGTTTTGGGGCATCCTTGTAATTGCCTGTTGTTTCGTATCTAAAAAGAAGAATGATTTGCAAACTCCTAAGCTTCTGAGAAAAATTATGTGAGTCCTTCCTGTATTTTCTTCTTCATAATATTTTTCTAGTAGCCAAATATCCTTGTTTCATTGGCATCTAAATATTTATGAAAATATTTTTTTCTATTTAATTTTAATTTCTGCACAGGATTTCAGAGGTCAAATTTTTTAATATGTGTTTTAGAGTGGAAATGAAAAGTGACGATTTATAAATTATTTTGGGAAAGAGTGTGTAAAAAATCTGTACTACCTGTTGAATTATGTGTAGGGGGTTTTTATCTTTTTTTTATAAGGCAGGAAATCTGGAATGTATGCCAGGTGTGACAGGGCACTGACACAGGGCCTGTTGCAGGAGCAGCAGTGTTTGGCTGTGAGTGCCCAGGCAGGCAGCCTGGCAGCCCATGGAGCAGTGGGGGCCAGCGAAGGAGCCAGCCTGGGGAGCCAGGCAAGCTGCCAGAACCTGACTGGCACACCGGAAGGCTGGTGAGAAAGGACACAAAATTACTTGATTCCCTGTCAAAGGTTTTGATGGACTCAACAGGTTCCAGCTAAATGTTTTGATTCTATTAAATCAGAATTACATCAGAATGGCTCCTACTGGCAAATTTCTGACTGACCAACAATCCCAATTTCATTGTAGTGATGTGTCCTGCAGAATATATACAGTTTAGTCCCAGAAGTGGTTGACTATCTTCTTTAATTCAACGCCAACTCAAAAAAAGTCAGTTTAAAGAGAAAGATATCCAAATCAGAGATTATTTGATACAGCAACAGTCATCTTCATTTTCCATTTCACAAGTAAACAAGTCAGAGATAGCCAAATTTGGTTGGGTTTTTTTTAACTAATGGTCAATTAAAAAAAAAAAACCAACGAAAACCAAACCTTTAAAAATTACAGGTTGTTTCTAGAAACTTCATTGCAGCTAAGTTACAATCTGACGTTACAGCCAGCTGTCCACCAAGAGGAAACATCCTATTCCTCTCAGTAACCTGGAGCTCTTCAGCATATCTTGCGTGGTATTCCCATCTTATGTCTCAGGTCAGCGAGCTGACGCAGAGTCCACTGGTTTGGTTTGGCAGTGTAATTTCAGCCAGATGGGCCTCTTCACCCCACAGTCCCCATCTGGCGGATCAGGAGAGTGGGAAAGAGCCCAAGGGCTAATAGGCCAGGTCCCCGCAAGGCAGCTAACCACTCATACATGTGTGCAGCATGGCTCCAGCCCTGCATACACATACAGTTACTTCTGAAACTTCACTGCCACTGTCCACAAAAATAAAACGGTATTCCACAAAACAATTACTGCTTGTACAATTTTAAGTGTTGGCAGCGTCTTTTGACTTTAATCTCTTGCAATGCAGTGGCATATAACCAATGGCTATGATGGCAGCTCAGATGAAAATTTATTATTAATACTGCGTTTACTATCCCACTAAATTCTTTGAGACAATGGACAGTTAAGTAGTATGAGGCTGACTGAAGTGCCTCCACCATTTAGGGGTTAGCAACTAAACGGCATTATATAATTTGAGTCAATTTCTGCCCAAGATTCCAGGGAGTGAACTCATCAGGATTACTCATTGTTAAAGGAGTGCCTCAGGGTTTAGTACTTTGACTTTATTATTTTTTCCTTTAGCTATTCAAAACCTTGGTTGGTTTGTAGGAAATGTTAATTATCCTTTCTGTGCTGATGTCCCACTGCTGTTTTATAAGCAGAACTTTGCTTGTACAACTTCAAAAGAAATCTTCAAACTCAATATTACCAAGTTTGAATATTATCTAATTAACCTCCCAGTCTGTCATGCCTTGTTGGTTATCATGAAATAATCACAGCCCCTCAGGTGTTGAAGCTCTAGATGCAGCTAAGTGCCTCTAATTCCCTAAGGGGGTGATTAGCTCATGATAACAATGCTCCCTCGAGTTGTTTTATTGCTTTTATAAAAAGACTTTATTGTGGGGGAAATGTTTATTTTTATGCAAGAGGAAGATGAAGCTGACAGTTGAGGCTGGTGAGTGACTGCAGCTGTTACTCCTGAGCCGTAGTGCAAACCTTGATATATTTGCTCATTTCTGATACTCCTTGGACAATCACAATATGCTGGTTGGTAATTAAGCTCCTGCTGAACTCACAGTGTGAAGACAGAAAATAAATACTTCTGGTTCTGCCAGAGGTGAGCAGCTAAAACAAAACAAGACAAAGCAAAACAAGAGGTTCCTTCTGCTGCAGGGATCATAACCCCAAGAGTCTGGAGTATTTCAGTGATCTGGAAGTCACTGGATTGATTTCTGTGCATTGTTTCCCAACAAAAAATCTCTGCAAAAGTACAGAAAATGGAAAATTCAAGTCAGTAAATTAATAACTGCTCATTTCTTACAAAATCATGACAAATAACATAATTTCTAAGCATAAAATCCCAATTTCAGTCGATAGGTTAATTGTAGGTCTCTGACCATTGACAGTCAAAGTTATAGAGACTTTCCTAACCCTGCTGCCTTCAGATTTTTCCTCTTCTCTTTTCCCACAAAGGTATGCTCCAGAACATTGCCATTACAGCACCTCAGTGTACAGAGCCATATAAGCAATGTTGTATCTTCCTGCCAAGTTGTCCAGACCCTCTTCATGTAAACAAAAGGACTCTAGTACAAAGACATGTATATTTGAGATTTGCCTAATGATAACTAGGTGGTTGATTTTTTATAGAATTACAATGCTTGGTTGCAGAATTGGTTCATTACAGATGAAAGGAGAAAAACAACACTTAATTGACTAAAGAGGAGTAAAAAAAAAAAGTGGATTTTTTCTTGTATGGAATGACCACAGAGAAAAATAAGCCAATTTACACAACATACTCTGAAGAGCTGTTTGCTATAGCTAATAATATAAAACTTCTTAAAGGAGAGAAATGTGAGCAGAATGTCTCATTCTGGGCATCACTGTAATGGTTTTTATATTTAGAGCTAAGTTTTCTGACATTTTTCCTATTTTTAATACAAACTTCTCTTGTGAGGATTTCTAAACCTTAGGTTATTGACATACACATTCATCACTGACATATGTTCTCAACTTCATCTTGTATTTTTGTTTCAGATCTTCCTTTGTCCTTTTGTTGTAGTGATAGATGTTTGATATCTTCCTTCTCTCTCAGAAATTATCTTGTGTTAAAACCCAGCCAGTTTACTGCATTTAATGGTTTATGAAAGGCTCAGCAAAGACAGTGATCAGGTCTGGATTTATTCTGAATCATTTGGTCATAGTATCTCAACGCTCATTTGTTAACGACTTCACATCCATCAGATGAAGAATCATAGAATCATAGAATGGTTAGGATTGGAAGCAACCTTAAAAATAATTTACTTCCAACTACCCTCCCATAGACAGGGATGCCACCCAGGATATACTCAGGAACCCTCAAAGTTTACTTTTTAGGTGCCATCCTCAGGGTTAGTGGCCATGAGATGCAGCAATTTTTAGCAACTTCATTTCACATGCGGCTTTACATATTTATGTACAGTTTTGTATCTGTATGTCCCAAATTACAAGTTTACTATCCTTGTTCAGTTCTAAGAAAACTTTCCTGTTAACTTTAGATGTAAAGATTACCCTCAATATTTGTCTTTCTAGAGCTGAATATTTTGAAAACTCAGCGCTGTCTTTGCCACCAACATGTAATGTGCAAGGGAAAACAAGCATGTAAGGACCACTACCTCCACAGCAAATTGCAACCTAATTATGTATATATGCAAAAGCAGGAAGGCTTATATCACAGGTAAAATCTTGGCATTCTTGTCCAAAAAGCACATAATCTCAGGACTGAAATAAGAAAATCAGCTGTGTGATTCAATATTTTTTTTAATTTATAAATTTATCTCAGATTTTGGTATCAGTGTTGGGCAAAAGAATGCTGAATTTAGTGATGGCTACATATTTCAATCTTTTCCATGACATCTTTTTTTGGTAACTGGTTCCTAAATGTATGTAAGAAGCACAATCGCCCTCTCAAAAAAAAAAAAAAAAAAAAAAAAAAAAGATCAAATATGGTTCATCTTAACAAAATTATTTTTTGTCTGAATAAGACCAGTCTAGCGAGTCTGATGGGTTGTATGACTGTGGTTTTGAAGATATTCAGACAAGGGTATATCATAAGTATTGGATCAAGGTGTTCAAATGTCTGAGAGTATTAGTGAAAAAGGAATCTCTGAAGAACTCATAGGTTGTACATAAGCACACTTTGTTTCCTAGGTAACAGCTCCTGGTGATAGCAGTCACCCATCCAGAGCTGCACGTGGAAGCCATTTGCTGTGTACAACTTTTACTGGTCAATAGTACTGCCTGGTTTTGAGCACTGTGTTTTGGCATCTCTTAACTACAAAACAAGCAAGAACATGTAACACCTCATTAGCTGAACCCTCTTGTAATGTGTGCTGAGGGTGATAATTGTGAAAAAAAACTATTTCAGTCACAATAAAATTGCAAACTTTGGATGTATGTTGGTCATTAGGCTGTTCTGGAGGCAAAATTCTAGATGCTTCTCACTATTTGTAGATGAGGTTTGATCACAGAACAGGCTCCCCCACCTGAAAAAAAGCAGGAAGTGCTCAGTAGATCTTTCTGTTACTGTTCTATTTAGTAGCTTATAAATACATCCTGTGTAATCAAAACAAGAGCTTTATGTTAGCAATTTAACTCTTGAGTTCTCATTTCTTCTAAAAGGAGAAATGAAATCTTCATTTAAACAGAAAGAAGTATTGTATGATAAATTCAATTCAGGAATGTGCACGTCTAATAAATTGTGATGTACGATTTTATTCCACTTTACAGTGAACTTCCCACAGCAATTTAAGCTTTCTTTAAAAACTATTTTTTTCTAGATATGCAGTGTAAATTATTTTATTGTGCCCTATTTTCAATCAGAATTAAATATTTCATTTAATAATTGTTACCTTAGCACTTAAGTTCCACAAGTGCTTTGCAAAAGATGTTTTTGTGTCTGTGTGTGATTGAATATACAGTTATGCTTCTCCAAAAATGAGATAACATGATTAACATTAAAAAAATTAAGGCATTTTTATGATTTTTACTGTAATGAAAATATTGTCTCTTAATGAACCCTAATGAAACAGTACTTTACACATGGTGTGAAAAGTTGCCAAGAGGTGTAAACCAATTATTATGACAAAGAGCATGAGTTTTGAAGAGCCATTTCTCTCATGAAGAGCATGTGTGAAAAAGCAGAATAAAGAAATCCTTAGGGACAAAATTAATTTTAATAAGCTTCCATACATGCTCAAAGACTGTAAATCTAGGCCCCAAGTATAACGGGTAATACAGTTATCACCTAGAAAACTGAAATAAGAATCCTAAACAACTGTCTTGCCAGTCTATGAACAAAGCTTAGTTGCCATTGCCAAGTGATGATAACTTTGTACTGGAGATGACTCAGGTGAAGGCCCTGGCCACACTCCCCACAGAGGCATCTGCTTCCTGCCTGGACTACCCAGACACTTGCAGCAATTGCTTTGACGCTTTGCTTTCCTTTGCTTTTGTATGCTTTTCTTATGTCCTGGGGTGTTCCACGCTGTCTACGCAGCCATTGTCACGGTTTACCTTGAGAAATGTGGGTTCAAATAATTATGGAAGCTTGATAAAATTAATAATGAAAAAGGTAGAAAATGAAAAGGAAAAGCATTTCTAGACTCACTGATGCTCTTTTCCCTTAGCAGGCTCTATCTTCTTTTCAGGCCTGTCATTGTGTGGCACCAGCAAAATCTTATTAGAAGGGACACAGGATGTTGAGTATGAAGTCACTAGGAGTTTAACTGACACAGCTCTCATGTGCCTGGCAGACTAACTTTTCCTGATGTATGAAGTACCCATGTACAGATCTTTACTGTGAAGAATCTGCCATGTGTGAAGTTCAGTCCCATGAACTGACTAATTCAAACCTTGTGCATTCAGAAAAAAAAGTATTGGGGGATTTCTGACGAGAGAGTTTACTGACATAGTACAAATATTGTCTGTGCAAATGTTCCTCTACACACCATTGAGCAGTGGCAAAGAGCTATTTCTTCTGGGGATTTCTATCCATCTGACGTTTTCCACTTTATATAGTGGAAGAAGTTCAAAGGCTTTTCTCTAACAACAAAGCAGTTCCTTCCTTTTCTACAGGTGTGCAGAAGCAAGGAGGTGTCTGCAGTGTAATGTAGAGAGGACACACTGGAAATACCCAGGAAAATTTCAAATTTGGTCACCAATATGGATTATTCAGTAGGAATGATACAAGAGTTGGTGAATACAAAGAGGTCAAAAGCAAAACAAATTAAATATTGGCAAAAAAAAGAACCATTAAGAAAACAAAGATAGCAATGGAAGTGGTCTATTCCAGCATAAATCCAACCCTCCACTGGGAAGAGGTGCTTATATTTTTTTTTAAAATTAGCTTATCCAGTTCCCATCAGCAACATATTGAGCACTCCTATGTCATAGACTTCCTAACATATCTGCAAAAATCTTACTTGCAAAACTTCAGCATTCTCCTAGACTGCCAAGAATTACTCCCTTATGTCTACTATCTCCTGTGTATTTGTCCCCTTCATAAATTGTTACGAAAAGTGGAACTGATAAAAATTAGATATAAACTGTTATATATTCGAGCACAGTAAAGAAACACCATGAAGTCCAATATCAGTAATCAGTAGCAGAAGAATCCTGTCTCAAGCATCCATCATTTATTGTGAAGTTTGACCACACAGGTGTTAAGGCAGAGACAATTACATTGGAGAATCTATTTTCAATAATGTTCATTTTTCTTTCTCTCAATTTACATAGCCCTGGAAAAGTTGTCTGCCTGGAGTCCAGAGGCTCTTGTAACCAGCTGGTCAAGAACATCCAGTTGATCACTAGCACTACCATCCTCTAGCTGTAGTGCTTGAATGCCACTCACATAACTGCGTGTTTTCTGGTCACTGATGCTGCCAAGCTGCATAAAAATGACCATTTTTCTCTCTGTTTAATTCTCACTGTCTAGCCTCACTTTTCTTTCCATTAATTCATTTTCTTTAGCTTTTTTCTCACTCTTATCCACTCATCTTGTATGTGTGACTAATTTTAATTACTCTGGCATTCCCCTCTGGGAAGTGAACAGGAGGCTTGATATTGCTTTGGATTGCTGCCCAAAAGGGCTACACTTTCATTGGCCACTTGAGTATTTTCAAATAAGACAAGAGAACATTAGCAATATTGTGAAGCAAACCCACCTCAGGAATGCAATAAACTGGAGGGGAATAGTGCCCCTTGCTTTTCTCACACAAGACGCAAGCAGGATGTGAAACTTTGCGCTCTGCATGGTGAAGGTAGATCAGATGAAGTGGAACAAATTCAGTGTGGCCCGTGAGCTGGTTCTGCTCAGTCATAATGTCACATGTCCGTGATGTTACACAGTCCAGCTTCTGGTTATTCAGCTTTTAGCTGCCCTGTGCCATGGGATGCTGGATCCTCACAGCTCGGCACTTTTTGTCTATCGTCTGTCTCCAACAGGCAGCTGTGACTGCTGGTGCAAAGGAGACGAACTAGTTCACACAGCAGAGATCCTTGCTGGCCTGTGATTGACTTGGATGGACACATAGTCTAGACTGCCAGCTGGGGAAAGAGGAAATAAATTAGGAATTCACCACAAAGCAAAAAGACATCTGAGTAGCATCTGAAGTTAAAAGTATAATTTTTATTTATCTTAGCATATTTCTCAGGCATTCCAATAGATACTTCACATTAAGAGCAGGGAATGTCTCTGAAGCACAATGTCTTCAGAGAGAAAACTGGAAAAGAAATTGAACCTACACAAGAA
Source organism: Mystacornis crossleyi (assembly GCA_013400655.1). Lineage (NCBI taxonomy): Eukaryota > Metazoa > Chordata > Aves > Passeriformes > Timaliidae > Mystacornis > Mystacornis crossleyi. Next base: position 81 of record VYZQ01067385.1, on the reverse strand, counting down.
GCATTAGAAATCATGAGAACTAAAACACACCTACTGAGAAAAGGGGAACGTGCAAGAGTGATTGTTGTGGTGTCTTTTGGA
>VYZQ01067384.1:60918-94145 GCA_013400655.1 Mystacornis crossleyi | reverse complement strand
AAATCTGCAAGAAATGAAGCTGGTTCTTCCTCTCTCCCCCCCCCACAAAATCATATTTCAGAGTCACTCCCTCCGAAGAGGTGTGCAAAGGAATGAGAGTTTTGCTTTTTGGAGGTGAGAAAAACAAACCATTTCAGAAGAAAAACTGCCTTTTTTTCTTTTTTTTTTTTAATTCGATATTTGTTTTTCTTGGCGCATTTTTTTTTTTCCTCTCCGTCTTCCATTTTCCCCCCGACTTTTAACGTGATTCCTGCCTTGTGGAGCAGCTCTCCCTCCCCAGGCAGGCGCAGGGTGCAGCGTGCTTCCCTCCTGTAGTAGTAGTAAAGGTCACGCTTCCCTGCGGTGGCTTTTTTGGCTGGGTTATTTTTAACTCGGATCAGCCCATCCGCGCTTCTCCCTCTCCCTTACACCACGCTCTCACACTTCAGGGTCTGCGGGAGCAGAACAGCGAGCCGACTCCACTTGAGTTTATTTTCTTCTTGTTGTTATTATTATTTTTTTTTAATTTATTTTTGGGTTCTTCTTTTTTCTCTCCTTTTTTTTTTTTTTTTTTTTTTTTTTTTTTTTTTTTGGAACCGCTGGGGCTCTGCGGTTGGGTTGCGCCTGGGTGCTCGCCAGCAGCTATAAATAGCTGTTGTGTACAAGCAAGAAGTGCCTGAATGAGGTTGAGCGGCAGGAAAGGAAAAGCCCCTTTTGGCTTCCAGCTGGCTGCCGGCCAAGCAGCGCATTGCTTCAGCAGATGAGTGTTTTGAGGTAGCGTGGGAAGGAGAGAGCAGTGAGTAAGATGGTCTTTCTCCGGTTAGAGGTGTGTGTGGATGTCTCCGCGTGCGTGTCTTTTGTTGGGCTCTGATTTTATGAATGGCTGCCTGCCGGCGGGGTGGCTGGTGATGCTGCGGGCGGCTTTGGTCCCTCGAGCCTTGGGAAGCCCGTCAGGATGCTCTGGAGGGTCCCCGGTGAAGCGGTGCCGGGTTGGGAAGCAGGTAGGTTTTGGGCGTGCTTTTACAACTGCTTCTGAGGTCACTCAAGTTTCTTCTGCCTTTTTTTCTGGTCTGGAAACGCTGCGTTTGAACTGGGGTGTTGCACGTGTGGATGGGTGTCCCAGGCTTCCCAGGACAGCCCAAGATCCCGGTGGGTTTTGGAATTCCAAGCTCGGGAAGTGGGAATGGCCCCTCTGCAGCAGAAGGGATGGGACCGTCCTGCGCTGCTCCCTTCCCCCCTGTCATCTCTGGGGCTGAGCTGCTGATTGAGTACCCCAAAGAGCACCCACAACCCCAAACCTGCTGCTGAGGCCCTTCCTATCCAGGGGATGGTGATGATTTCTTGAATTGCTGTAGCACCCTGGTACAACTGAGGATGTGCAAGTAGACTAGAAGGAAACACTCAAAATCGATGCTTCATAAATACATTTTCCCCCTCAGTGCATAGATAACTGATTTTTAACCAAAGACTTTTTTAAAGAAGACTTTTATCTCTTTTTCTCTTTATATATATGTATTAAAGAAGCAAGTAAAAAGTGCCTTCAAGTGCCATATAGAAGCATGGATTAGATGGCAGTTACTACTGAATTAGATGAGTTTTTATCAGAACACTCAGAGATGCTTTTTCAATAAGGACTGAAATGGAATGGGGAAAACCTGACTTCCCTCTGTCCAGTTTTTCAGCTCCACTGAAAGGCTTTATAGGAAAAACCACAGCTCAGCCTGCAGCGCCTGCCAGGTTTGTGGGAAGGAAAGAGGATGAGGAGAGTTTGGGGTCTTTGGTTTTCAGATTTAAAACCAATAAAAACAGCACAAAATTTCCTTTTTCTGGATTTGCTAAATTTTGGTCTGAAATTTGAGTATTTCAATGAGTTATGACAAACTAAAACCAAGTGCAAAAAGTAAAAATTTAGGGAACTTTTCACTTTTCCCTCTCCTTATGATAGTTTGTTTGCAAACTAAGTGAGAAACATTTATGCTAAAAGAATACAATGTCTAAGAAGTACAGTTAATGATTTACTCAACTGGGTAAGATTTCCTTAAAGCTTTCAAACTGATGAATTAGCACTGCAAAAAAATGAGCAGGATATTAGGGATCAACAGATCAGCTGATGATGGCAGCACAATCAGCTGATTATGGATTTTAAAAGTGATGCTAATGAGGCAATGATTGCTTGTGTGGCAGGACAATAGAATCAAATGTTTATGGTCGCCTGTGCTGTGTCCTGATATGATTTAGCAGTCATTGTCACCAAAATAACCTCAGATCCTCCACAATGTGCTTCAGGAAAGTCATATACTCTGTGGTTTGCTCTCTTCAATATTTTGGGGACCTACCCTTTTTTTTTGGTTGGTTTTTCTTTTGTTTATTTTTGTTTGTTTGGATTTTTTTGTGTGTTTTCTTTTTGTTGTTGTTGTTGTTTTGTTTTGGTTTTTTTTTAAGATTCCTGCTAATTGTGTTGACCATCCTGCAATGCGGGTAATGCAGTGCTAATTTTAAAAAAATAAATCAATCTCCCTCTTTCTGGTTTCATAGCTGTTCAAATGCTATAACTGCATTGTATTGCTGGATCATTTTTTCTTTTCCTTCTGTAATTGAATAGTCTCAAAATGCAGGAATGACACTCTATTTATTTGAACTGTTTAGAGGAAAATTAATAGGGCTATTTCTATGATTGGTCTTTTGTGCCATGGTCTTATTTTTCACTATCTGATTTATGTGGCTAGAGTAAAAGGACAAAAAAAAATCAGCCTCATTTGAATTGCTGATATTTCTTTTATAGAGGTTTAGGTTTGGATTTTGTAATTTCTGCTTTTGGATCATGACACAGAGAGCTCCTCCAAGCAGGAGGACCTGGAACACGAAGTTTCTTTTGTGCTGTTGTGGTGTCAGGGCTGCTTTGATGTCCCACGGTGAAATGTGAGATGCTGCAAAATGCAGAATTGCTTGAGAGACCCAGGGATGCTCCCCCCCCCCCCCCCTCCCCCCCCTCATCNCCCCTTTAAATGCTTCAAGTGCCTGGATCAGAGCGGGACCCTGGGGCAGGAATGGGATGGGGTGGGAGCTGGAAATGCCATTAGGGGAATTTGAGTGGAGAAGGTCACCAGAGCCCTGTCTTAAACTCAAGTGAAAGTTGTGACCCCCAAGTCCTGGTGGGGCATTGCCCTCTGTGAGGCTCCAGGAGCGCTCCCGGATGGAACCCAGACGTGGAGGGCTGGCTTTCCACTTCGGAAAAGGGAACAATTTGTTCTGCACGGTGGTGTTTGCTCATCCCGGTCAGAGATCAAACGTCAGGCTGAGCTGGGAGTTTGCAAGGGACAGTTTGGAGAGTCTGTAAAGAAGTGGACATGGGGACACCGCCTTCCCGACCAGGTTTGATCCTTCTCCTGGGCTGTGTTTTCTGCCTGATGCAGGCTCTGTGGGTTTGGGGAGGTATTTCAGAGGTGCTGCTGCCTTTACTTGTGCAAACACAGGGTTTGAGTGGGGGGAGTGCTTTGGTAGCTGGAAATCAGTGACCGCCCGGCCGTGTGTGTCCGTGCCGGGGGACTCGCAGTGCCAAGACAAAGGGGTGGCTCGAACCCCTGGACTGGGACAGGGGGGCTGATGTCCCTGGCAGTGCTGAGGGGCGGGTGGTTCCTCAAACCCAGCTCTTACTCGGCTGCACCCGGCTTATCTTGTCATCCCCCTTTCTTAGCAGAGGAGTAAAGCACGAAGTCCCACGCTTAGTTTGTTTTGCCCGTGGTGAGCAGCTCTGCTTCTATTTAACCCATTTAAAATGCTGAAAGTTCCTTTTTCTCACCCCTTTGCCTTAGAGATGATTTGAAGCAGACAGATACCGTCAGCTTGTGGTTCTGTCCCTTTCCTGCCCTTTCCTGGTGTGAAGGTCTGCGAGGACACTGAGGGGGTGCAAAGGGACCATCCGCCCCTCCCGGGGCTCCCCGGCACCGCTGCCGTGCTGAGCCACACCCGCAGGTCACCCACGCCTCCTCGCCTCTTCTGGCAACAAGAACTTGCTATCCAGAGGGACACTGTTATCTCTGTGATAAAATGCTATTTATGTGGGGGGGTTTATTGTTGTTGGGTTTTTTTCTGGTTTGATTTGGTTTGCTGCNNNNTGCCTTTTTTTTTTTTTTTCTTTTTTTTTTTCTTTTTTTTTCTTTTTTTTTCTTTGACCAGTAGCCTTCGTATGCTCACAACTCTGAAAGAGTTAAATCGTCCAGCTTGAAGGAGCCTGAGCCAAGCGAGGCTTTTTGCTGCCTGGTCCCTGGTCCCTCCCTCTCCTCGGTGGCCTTGGCTTGTTTGTGGAACCGTAGCTGATAGGGAAGTGTTGTCCTCTAATGAACGAGAGATAGCGACTAAGGAGATGTTAAGAGCAGAAGGTGCCACACGAGAAACAAACTCCCAAAGCACTTCGGGGGCTGCTGGCAGTGACTGCCTTCCTGTGTGGACTTTGGTTCATTCCTGGGTTGCACAGTTCATGGACCACATCAGGGTGTTAGGAGGTTACCATTGCCTCTGGGGCCAAACCCTTCTTTTTGTTAATTGTGGTACAATGCCTCCACATTTTACATTTCTTTTTTTTGTTTGTTTGTTTTGTTTTTTTTTTGTTTTTTAACTGTATTGAGGTATTTTAAGTTAAAACCTGGCATCATAGGAGGTTTTTTTTTGTTTTGTTTTTGGTTTTTTTGGGGGGGGTTGGTTTTTTTTTGTTTGTTTGTTTTTTGTTTTTTTTTCTTTAAGCATCTAATGCTTATAGGTGCATAGATATGTAATCCTCATAGTTAGGAGCTGAAAATCTTCTATTTGAGGTGGAACAATGCACCCAAGTTTCACCACTCCCGAAGGGGATTCAAATCTCCTGGTGCAGCTTGGAAGAGCATGCATCAGTGGTGAGAGACTGAAACCTCACTGCTTGTTTGAATGACAGGCAAAACAAAGCACGAGACTTCATGTTTTAGCTCTTCTGCTAAGCCAGAAAAAAGGGGGAATGAAAAGATAAACTTGCTCCTCTTAAAAGACCCTACAGCCATACTGGTTTTATAGACATTATAGCCGTACTTGAGGGCCACTTCTGCTTCATCCTGTTGATGAGAAGAAGGATGAAACAGTCATCAGACATGCTGGGCATATGGAAAGCCCTGGGTTGATCCACTGCTCGCTCTCTTGCTCATTTTCCCTGGGCTCCTCCACAAGTCACTTTTTCTTCCAGCGTCCCAACCCCACACCTGGAACCACATAAAACACTTTCCAGCTGCACCGGGAGGCTGGAAGTGATGTATCAGTGTTTGCAAAGTACTCAAATAATAGAAATAATATTAAAAACTAATGCATTATTAATGGTTTATTAATAATAGATAACAAATACAAATGAATAATTATAAGAAAAATAAATACACAAATAAACTTAATAGTTTAAGCAGCAGTTATGTACTCACCCAGCATGTGCCTTATGAAATTGTCTCCTGGTTTTATGCAGATTGCCACTGTGATAACCCTACATGAGTACAAGGTGTCTTAGGTGATGAGATTGCATGAGTTCGGGTGGGATTGAAGGACTTCAAGTGAGTTCAGTATGCAAAGAGCAAGATGCATCATCCCCAACCAAAAGATCTCTTCTTTATTGCTACAGTTCTGTACTTATGTTTTTGTGTGTGTATGTGCATGGAAATTATGGGGAGGGGTTTGTGGGGTTATTTCAGGAGGAAAAACATCGCTGGATACTTTGTTTGAACTTTGGAGTATGAGATTGCACATCTCGAAAACACAACTCTGTACAAAGGAGCATATTGGTGTGTAGAGTGTAATTAGAAGTGTAATTAGCCTTCTAATTAACAAGAGCCTTGATTTTGACATCCAGAATAGTGTACTGGGGGTAAGGAAGAATACAGGTTGCTGTGGTAGGGTTGCACAGTGTCCCTGGTGCCTCACTGAGAGCTGCTGGTCCCGGGCACTCTGGCAGAGCTGCCATAGGATTCCCAGTGAAATATGTAGGGCAGGGATATGTGCTGTTAGGAGAATGATGTAGGCACGGTGCCACGGAGGTAGAGGTTAAATCACTGTGGCCTATTGCAGATTGGCACTAAACCTCGCCAAATTAAATGTTCAACCTTTTCTCTGTCAGAGGTTGCATTAACCACCAGTGTAATTAAGAAAAAAACAGTAATTTTACTCTGAGAGAGAGTTCCGAGAGGTCTCGTGTCTTGAGTTGCAAGAGTGAATAGCGCAAACATCTGTCAAATTCAAGTGTTCATGCTAACAGGTTTTTACCAAAAATGAGCCAGCAGGGAGAATTAATTCTAGTGCCAAGCAGAAGCACCTGCTGCAAAATGCCATGGCCTAAAGAAATGGAGAAGAATGGAGAGTTGAAAGGAAAGGTAAAAACACTCTTTTCGTTAGTGAGGTGTTAATGATTATGGGCTGCTTGATGGTTGCTTTAGGTGTATCCGATGGACTTAGGGTCAGACCCCACCCGTTTCTGGTTTTTCCCCCTCAGAGAAGATCCTTGGGATAGTAGGTTTTGTGCTGGGTCTTGTCTTTCTTCTGCCTGTCCCTTTCTAGCGGTTTGGAGCTCTGCTAGTTGTAAACTTGGTTCTAAAATAGCTAGTCTTTAATTTTGTTACCTGTTTTTCTGTTTTCTTCACGGAAGGAGGAGATGCCCTTCTCTAAATCTTCATTTAAAAGGAAATGCAGTGCAGGTCTCCTCTGAGCAGAGGTAGCAATGAAGGAGATTAAAAATCAAACAGCTTCTTACTCTTTTCTAGTTCTCTCCGGTTCTAACATGGAGAAAACTGGAAGGCTTGATTGCTCCCGGTAGAAATGATTTTAAACAGTTGAGCCCTTTAAACTAGATTTCATTTTTGGCTTGTTTCTTTGGCATCATCATTTACCGGCACCAATGGAGTTTACTGGTGACCGCTGTAGCCTCCTGGTCTGGAGAGGCATGAGCTCTGCAGGAGCAGTCGTGCTGGTGGCCCAGGCATTCATCAGTTTTTATGTTCCTTGTGATGGTGTCGTTTTTTTATTTTCTAGAAGCTCCTTTCCGCTGTAGCTATTTGGTGTCATCTCAGCAAACTGTGCAAAACTGAGCACTTTGGCTGCGGTGACTCTGCAATGCTGGAGAGAAATGGTTTGGTTTTTGTGCTGGGATGAGGCATTGAGTTTCTTATCCTTTCTCCACCTGGTGAGTAAACAGAGCTGTCCCACTGCGACTGATACTTTCCATGGTGGAAACAACACAAATGTGTGTGTGGGGATTTGGAGGAGAACATCCACCTTCGGCGGTAAGAGCACCTGTTTCCGTGGGAGAAAATCCATTTCCATGGGCTGGAGGACCAATGTCAATGGGAGAAATCCCATTTCCATGGGCTGGAGGGTCAGTGCAGACTCATCAGAGGTGACAATCTGCTAGTGAGGTGACAATCAGCCAGCCTGGAAAAAATCTTCAAGTGGAGTGAGACTCCCAGGAGCCGCTTAGTCACTGATAATCAAGCCCAGGCTCAGCAGCTGTGCTGGTCCTTTCATCTCTCCAGGATGACCCGAGTGCTGTCACAGCTGTTCAGGTATCATGAAAAATTCCCAATTTAATGACATGGCCCGGACGGCTGCAGCATCAACCCGAGCTCTGCCAGGAACAGCCCCTGTGGGTGTTGTTTGACTTGACAGATTGAAGGTGCTCGTTCAATTAATGCTGCATCATGGTTCTCTTTCAATAACGCGGGAGGTGTCAGCAGTTTTGTTTACAAGCCTCCGTGCTCTCTGCTTTAAGTCATTCCTGACAAAAGGAAGTTTAAATGCTTGCATTGATTCCTGGCTCCGCAGCGCAAAACATCCACATGTGGCAAAGACGTGGAGATTTTTCAAAGCAGCCCAAAGGATTTAAAGTGCTTTTAACATCTCGGGCACTGAGCTCCCAGGCCTTGGACCACTGCTTTTAAGCATCCGTGAGTCACAAACAGATTTAGAAGATAAAATGCTGGATGCTGCTACTCCTCTCAGCACATCCTTTGCTTTATTTATTCTTTTGAAGAAGGCGTGCTGACTAAGTTTACCCTTTGTCATGTTTAGAGATTCATATTCACAGATTTGGTCTTTCTAAAAAACATGTTAGGTTTTGTAAAGAAAGAGATGGCTCAGAAGTAAGATTTCTGGAGGCTTTGTCATTAGTCTCTTCCCTGTCACTGAATAAACTACCCAAAAATATAGTCCTTAGCAATTTCATATGTGACACATGTAGGAAACTAAGATGCTTTCTAGTTTTCAAGTAAAAAGCTTGAAAATAGCGAGGTGGGTTGTGGTTTTGGTTTGTGGTTTGGGTTGGGTTTTTTTTGTAGAAACCCAAGTTTTTAAGAAAAGTTGTTAACTCTTTCCACTTTTCTATGGACTTAAAAATGTTCCGTACTTGAATGCTTCCTTTGAATTTTTTTTTTTTTTAAGCTGATTTTGTGTTTCATTCAGACTGTCATATATTCAGAAGGCCCAGTATTGGAGGAAAAATGTGGAAGGGGAAAAAAAACCCCACCCAGAATTTCAGTGTGAAACTATTCTACATGTCAGATATATTGGAGTTAATTGGCTTTTGTATCATGTTCATCTGCAGTGGATCTACCAAAATAGCCTAGGTGATTGCTCTGCTCCATCTGGTTATTATCTTGCTTGTTGTAATATCCCTGTGCCACGCTGCTGTGGCCAGCCGTGGCCGGGAAAAAGCTCGCTGGAGATTCCCGAAGATCTGCTCTGTGATACGTTACCAACTTGTCAGGGGCTCACCTGACAAATTGAAAATTAGCCAAATGCTTTTTCCAAGCCAAAAGTAGCCCGAGATGATGTCTATGCATCATACCAAAGAGCTCTTTTGAGTTCCTTAAGGTGCCTGACTCCAAATACTCCTCAGATTATTAATAGTGCCCTAATAAACCTGGAGAGTGATCCTATAAATTTCGACATGTTCAGAGGTCAAACAGTGAAGTCAATATTAATTAATAGTCAAATGCAGTGTTTTATTTCATGTAATCAGCCTCCTGACAGTCTGAGCAGTCTTGGAGGTTAGTTACGCTCAAAGAGTGGGAGCCATGCCAGGGTGTCCCATGCTCTGTCGCTATAAAACACCAAATAATCTGCAGCTGTTGCATGTAATAGCTGAGGATTTAATGTACCTCCTGAAATGCTCCGTGCTCCTTCATGAGGCAGGTAGGAGCGATGTGCTGGGGGATCTCGAGGCGGTTTCTCTTTGCCCTCTCTACCAAAGAGAGACAACAACACAAGAAGTTGGCTTTCTTATGAGGGCAGGAGAAGGTTGCAAAAACTCAGGGGTTGGGGTGACCTCAGGTGGTTGGAAGCTTCAGTGGCTTCGTGGTGGCAGCTCCAAGGCAGAAGTTTGCAGGGGGAAAGGAAGGACACGTGAAGAAGCTCTGCACTCGTAGCACAGGTGGGAAAGGAGAGAGGCTCCCTAGAGAGGGAAGGTGGAGGTGTGGTGCTTGGGGATGCAGTTCATGGGTGGCCCTGGCAGTGCTGGGGTCATGGTTTGACTGATCTTAAAGGTCCTTCCCAACCTTAATAATTCTATGATTCTAAGAGGATGCCCTGGTGCCAGTTCTGGGATGAACTAAATTACTTCAGATTTGTTTAACATGCACTACTGGGAGTATTTGAAAGGGTAAAATTCTGTTTTGAGGGGACTGTCATATTACTGTGCTGAAAAGCCATTCCATTAATTCCATTAGTTTGGAGGAGGGATTCATAGATTATTCTGCCTTTCAATAGCTGATCTGCTGCTCCTGAAAATTCCTCATAAACTTTTCTCCTTTGCCTGGCTGGTAGTTGACATCTGACCTGATTTTCGCTGTCCTGTAGAATCACCCTTAGTGGACAAGAGTGTGTGATACACCAACAACTCATTGCAGGATGTTTGATAAAACAAAGCCCATCTTGCCCAGAAGTTCTGCCTTCACTCAACGCAAACGCCACCTTCCAGCCCAAAAAAGGGCTGAGGGGGAAGAAAGGAAAGCAAAAGAGTATCTGCTAGGCAGATGCAAAGATTCCTCATAGCCGAGGATATTTGACAGTGCAAAGATGGATGCTTCATCCAGGTGTTTGTATTTTCCCCCCAATCCATTATTAGAGTGAATTAAGATACCTTCTGGCTACCATCTCTCCTCCAAGCGACAGGCTTCTCATAAGTTATTTATGTGGGATGTGTCACCTTATTAATTATATTCCCGTAGAACCTCACGAGGCTGATGCAAAGTGTTCCCTGGTGTGAGGAGGATTCACGTGTGATGGAGCCATGCTGGATCCACTGTGCTCATCTCCAAATCTGCACCATACTTCATTCTTGAGGAAGAAAAGTTAAAAAAAAAATTGCAGAGATTTGTGGCCAGCTAACCCAAGCAATGCTTCATTTTTCGTGGAAGGAAAAAAAAAAAAAAAGATTTGTGGCCAGTGAAAGGTTTACTATTGAATTTTTTAAATACCGCGTATACACGCACACACACTTAAATAGAATACATGAATATAAAATAAACATATATTAACTGCCAGTGCTAGTTATGGTACATTAGTGTTTTAATTCAATTTAAATAGATTTTGCCTGCCATCCCTTGCAGCTGGAGTTGTAGTCTCCAGGCTGCAGTGTCTAGAGAGGAGTCCCTCCCCATGGGGCAGCTGGGTGCAGGGTAGAGTTGAGCATGTTGGTTCTTCCAAAGCAAAACTTCCCTTTCTTTTCATTTATTCTACTGTTGAAGCTGCTCAGTTCACTCCAAGAATGTGAAATTTTGACTGAAGCCATCCTATGTCCCAGTTTTGGTCCCTGTTCAGTGGAGCATTTTGTTATTCTTATTTAGACCAGGCACATATTAATTTCTATTGTCTTCATGTCATGGCTAAGGCCTTTGCTGAAAGAGGTGGACTAAACCATGTGGTCTGAATGCTCTGAATTGTTTGTTTTTAATGACATTAACCAGATGTTAGGCAGCCTTTGCGGGGGGAGGTGTAGATGGAGTGTAGCAGTAACATCTTTCTATCATGTTCTGCTTTTCTAACATTCAAGGACACAGTTGTTCATCATCCACATTTTTATATCCAGGTGAAAATAAATGTTCCAGGTTTTAACTATTTTCCAAGAAAATTCTCTAAGTCCTTTGCCATATCTTGGGCTTTCCTTCCATGAGCTCTTCTTATCCCAAGTATTTCCTAAAGGAGGTGTTTGGTGATGGCACTGCATCTCTGCCCTCTCTGTTCCTGCTCAGCCTTTTGGCACTGGTGCCATCTCAGTGGGTGAAGTTTTTGAAGGTGATGCATGTTCCTACAGCTGTCCCAAGTAAAGGCTGCTGGGTTGTGAGAGCTCTGCTCTGCCATCATCTTGGCCAGATGTTTTCTCCCATCTGGACTGTCTGGGGTTTTGGGGTACAAAGCCCAGCTGCCAGGTGGAGCTGCAGGAGGCATTGCCCCATGGGTCAGCCCTCCAGAAACTTGTTCAGCAAACCTCTGGCTGATGGGGCATCCCAGAGCTGGTGTAATCCTGCAGACTTGTACAGCTGCTGCCTTTTCGCACCTTTTTTTATTAACAATGTTTTGACTTCATCTCAGGCTGTAATGGATTTGTGCAGTTGAGATAGACTGAGAAGCTCCTCTCAAAGGTGCCTCATTGTCAGCTTCTCCTCTGCTACAGAAGTGCTTTCTCGTTCTGGCCACAGGTGGTTTTTAGCCTAAAACATCTGAGTTTTGAGTGTGTACTGTCAAGCATGTCTCAAGGGTTTTCGGCTGGCAAAACACGTGAGCTCCAAATGGTCCAGCATTACAGGGGGTTTTCTTTTAATGCCAACTAATCAAAATGATTTAGCTTGATCCCTTCTTTCTACACAGTGTAAAAGCAGGAGAAATAACCAGAGATCAAATAAATTATCTGTGAGATGGGCTTTTGGGGTGTGTTTTTTTCGTTTTAATCCAGGGGTTGAAAGATTAATCTTGCCTTCATTGGGGATGAAGGTGTGTTCCTGTGGTGTGGGTTTAGATTTAGCTGCAATCTGGTATGTCTTCTAATGAGAAAACTGTCTGCCTCCTCTCCCCTGTAGCGTTTCTTGCTCTATTTTTGTTGTTGTTTGGTTGGGTTTTTTAAATGTGTGCCTTCATAGAATCATAGCATGGTTTGGGCTAGAAGGGACCTAAAAGATCATCTACTTCCAACGCCCCTGCCATGGACAGAGACACTTCCCACTAGAGCAGGTTGCTTCCACAAAGCCTAGAAGCTTGAGCATCTTTTCGTTTCAGTTTAAACATGCACTTATGTGCTGCTTTGGATGGAGGAGGATTAAGTCCTGAGCTGCCACTTTCTCTGAGAATTGGTCTAAAAAATTATCACAAACCTCCAGGTTTTTCAGCTACACCTGTGACATGAGTAAACAAATATTAATACATTCCAAAACTATATCCAATAGCCCTTGTTGATCAGACAGGGGTATTTTGGGTGAGACTGTCCACTCATCTGATATTTTTTTTCGCTGATATCATTGTGCTTGTACTTGAGCTTTTATTGCTGTAACTACATCAGCCAGGGATGGTTCAGCCACAATGCTGGGGGAAGCACTGGGTGATTAAATATCTGCTTTTCAAGCAAATTCCTCTGTTGTGGGATAGATTTGAATGGATGGAGCCTGATTAATACCCACAACTGAGTTTGGGCATTCATGCCTGAACTCCAAGTGTCATTTTCCTGATAAGGAGAGGTAAAAAAGCAGTATCAGGAGCTGGTTTAACTGGTGAAGTGTTGGTGTTGAGTGAGAGGAAGGGGACGCTGGGTGGGAGTCTGGGATGCCCACCCTGGCTGTGCTTTGTTCTCCAGCCTGGCAAAGATCTTGTAGGCCTCAGCCATTAAAAAATAATACTTAAGCACCTCAATATCTGGTCAGGTCTGAGCCTTAGAGCTGGTTTTTGAAAGGATATTGGACCCCTTGGTTGATTGTTGGCTTTAGGTGATATCTGCCCAGGGACACCCAAATTTGCCAGCTGGTGCTGGAGTTTGGTCTTCCATCTTCATCCTTGTTTTTTTACTGAGTGCTGAGAGGCTTTGGGTGGGATGCTGAGATACTCTGTCTCCAAATGGGTTCCTCATGTGTTTGTAGGGGAGGTTGAGTGCACGTGCAGAGAGAGGATTTAATGCCAATGCATCCTCCATCAAAATTTGTGTTGAATGGACACAGGGCTCACTGAACTCCCCTAATCTCTGGTTTGTGTGGCAGAGTGGTGGAGACAGCCTTGGCCTACTTTGAAGAGAGAAAGGGAATGTGTAAGGGGAAGCAGGAGCTGGAGTTGCTAGGGAAACACAAGCAGGGATGCTCGCATGGCTCTCACCTGATCCCTGCCTCAGCAGCTCCATGCTGCAGGTTCCCTTTCATACAAGTGTCATGTGGCCTCCTGGGTGAATTCACGGCCACAAAAAGCTGCTGGAATTGTCCCAAGGCTTGAGGGCCAGCAATGATGTCCAGCAGAAGTCCCCCAAAGAGTCCCCTCAAACACAATCAGCCCCATGAGTTCTCTGGGGTCATGCTACCCACTGTCATCCCAGCTGGTGCCTGAGGGTTGTGCTGGGGAATGAGGCAAATAGGGATTTGCTCCCTCTGGGATTGCTTTTGGGGAACTGCCAATTCTTCCTCGCTAGGAAGGAATGCAGCAGGTTCAGTGATTTCTCCACTTATGCCCATGTTGTGGGAGATGGGGATGATGCTGAACCCCTCTGGGGTGTGGTGTCCCTGTTTTCATCACTCTTACAATTGTTGTTCTCATTTGTCCCTCTGCACTTCAAGTCCCGGAGTACTTTGCTATTTGAATAATTAGTGCCAGGCCATGTACCTTGTGCTTAGCACACCCCGTACCAGGAAAGATGACTTCCAGTGAATTTATGATTATGCAGGTATTTTATTCCTTGAAAATGTTTTATTTATTGCAATGGTTATTGATAGCTGCACTTACCAATTCTGTTGAGGCAAAACAACCTTCTACAACTGCGTTTTTTATTTGTGCATCTGAAATAAAAATCAATCCTGGCAAAAATTTGAATATCTGGATTCCTCTTGGCTTCCCCACCTGGTAAAATTTAATAATAGCTTGTAAATGTTTCCATCAGCTGCTCCTCTGTTCTTTAATTCAGTGCAGATGAATTTGAATGAGTAGTTTTTGTATGACTGGGTGGTTTTTTTCATGTTTAAGCAGCAATCCATTCAGTTTAAGCAGCAAGTGCTTTTGGGAGATGGATGCGGGACCGTTTGTAGTGTCATTATTTCCTAAAGTTTGGAATGAAACAGTTGAGGAGGAAAGCAACTGAAACTTTTCCTGTGCTGGTGGGTTCCTTGGGAAGCAGCCGATACCAAGCAGGAATTAGAAGCAGCTGGCTTAGCTTTATAAGTAATCAAGGGAGTGATTATCTTGTGATAATCTTGACCCCTTCATCTCTTATTGCATGAGTAAACACAACTTCAGCTCGCATACTTTGAGTTTGGCCTTCCACCTTCGCTATCAGAGATGAAAATTCAGGCGTGCTGGGATGTGCTGCCCCTCCATCAGCTCTGCCTGGCATCACCCCTGTCGCCCTGGGATGGTGCAAGAAGGGGATGAGCTGGGCTGGCTGTGCCAAGAGCAGTGTTGGAGCCCCGTACCAGCTCATGGATGAGCTGTCCCTGACTCAGCTGAGCAGGGACCACGTTTCACAGCCAAAAAAGCCATGTGGGGAGAAGGTGGGTGCTGCAGGGCTCCAGCTGTGATCCATGAACTGTTCTTTCTGTGACATCTGGCCAGAGGCTGCTGCTTTGACCTTCAAACAGAAGAGAGGGACCAATTAACAGATTGAAAGGCCCCTGCTAAGGGGTGAGCGTGGGGCTTGCGCTGCGGTGCCGCGGAGTCAGTGTCTCGAGTTCAGCAGGGCGGCGCTGGGTGAGATGAGCTCAGATTAGCGTATCTCCTGTCCTTAAGAGCCTTGGTTACATCTGAACTCACGATGGGCTTGAGAGGCAGCTGGCACGCACACGAAGGGCTTTGGGGCCTCAAATCCCTCCTGGCCAGCTCACCTGAGTGCTGCCAGCAGGTTGGCATTGCCCCTTCCGTGGATCGCAGCACCTCAGGCTGGGGTTTGCTTTTCCAGGCTGCTCGTAGGCCCCATTTAAAAGGAAGGAGAAGGCATGTCTAAATAGAAGACTCTGCATTCATCTCTATTTTATTCCTTCCCCTTCCCCTGCAGTATTTTCCTGCCGGGAAGGTGAAACCATGAGCTGGAAGGATCTGGCTCCCTGCTTGTCAGCGGCGCCGGCGTGGCCGGTTTGCTCGCCTGGAGGCGGGGGATGCTCGGTGTCAGCTCCTGTTCAAAATACATTTGGTTTCTAAATTGAGACAGGGATTCTGCACAAACACTTGGCATAGGTGAGCTGGAAAAAGGTTTTAAGGGTAAGCAGGTTATTTATACTCTGTCTTGCGTGTCCAGCCTGTGTTTGTGCTGCTAAGTCGTTTATGTTTATTTTATTGAGAAAGACTTCTGCCATAAATACTGCTCTAACCAGCAGTCAGCAGCAAGAGCAGGGTGCAGTAGGATGCAGGGGCCAGCTTGGATGGAGGAATATGGCTGGGAAGGGGGGTTTAAATAGGATTTAGACCCTTCCCAAGGACCGCATCTAGGGCACGGTATCCAGACAGGATGGAGGAGTCTGGCTGGGGAGGGGGGTTTAAATGAGGCTCAGTCCCTTCCCAAGGACCACATCCTGCACCATACAACAACTAAGAGGTAAAAGTGGGCTGGGTGATGCAGAGTCTCCGTTCTCCACCCCTTGGCAGCTTAATTTTCAACACTGGAAAGATTTTCAGGCACCTTGGGCTGGGAGCAATCACAGGTTCATGCATATGATAATATTTTAGCAGGTATTGGCCCTGCTCATATGGCAGTGATGCCACTTGTGAAGTCCCTGGAAAATACTGTGTAATACACATTTTCCTCCCTGGGACATAGGTATGAATGGGCCATTGGGCACTCAGATGAGTAAAATGGGTTTGGAGATTCCTCTTGGTACAGGGGTGGAGAAAAAGATTTTGAAATCTGAAGAAAATGTCTGTCTTCCTGTAAAATGTCAGCAGGACATTTATCCTCACATTTGTCTCATGGACTCTATAGTGGGGAAGAGCTAAATATCTTCTCACATGTGTTCATTGCCACAGCCTTAAGGAGATTTCTTGTCTTCAAGAAATAACCGTAGCACGTGTTCAGCTAAAAATACTGCAGGAGGAATCCTTCCTTGGCCACAGCCCCGATATGGCAGAGCAGCTGTGAGTCGCGGGGATTTTGTTTGTTTTTAAACTTCATCTGTCTTCAAAGTGATGCTGTTGTGGGGTGTTAGAAGAACCAAAGTCCCTGTTGACCTTTGTTTGCATCCTCTGATGGACATGGAGTAGGACTTCTTGGCAGCTATTTGCAACATGAGCTGGAGGAGGCTGTTGGCTTTGTTTGCTGTTACCTGCAAAAGCAGAAAACCTGGAGGTTACTGGGACGAGTTGAACTTCGGTAGCTGCAGGATGGAGCACCTTGAGGTTGCTCCTCAGTGTGACAATCTGCTGCTGCACAGAGGTGGAGGGTGAGGAGAAGGGTCGCAGCCTAACTTTTTGCAGGAAATCAGTCTGTGGCACCAAAGCTTCCTCTTCGAGCAAGGTGCCCAGTTTGCTGTGCTAATGGGCAAAATGAATATTGACCCTGAGAACTGACTGTCTTCCTCTGGCTGTGTGTGCTTTTGGTCAGTTCACCACTCTTGGAAAGTCAAACCGCTCCCATGCGTGTCTCAGTGGGGTGGGATTTCTTATATTTGGCTTAACCTTCTGCTTTAGGGCCTTCACGCACACGAAGGGCTTTGGGTTTAGTGTTTCTATTCCTGGACTCGTAGTGTGGGGTCATTGCTTCCTTGATAAAGGGGTGGTGTGGGATGGGGTTTCGTGGCCAGCTGGGATGACCCGGCAGGTGGATGGTGCTGCTCATTAACAGGAAGGTGCTGGGAAGCTGCACTCCGGGACTGGAATGCCCTGTGCTAGCTGTTCCCACTCCCGGACAGATCATTTTAAACAATGCTTCACTTTGCATTGTAAAAGCAACCCTCCCCTCTTTTTCTCTTTTTTATCTCTTTTTTTTTCCCCTTTTCCTTTTCTATTTTTTTTCCACTGCTGTCCAGTCACTTGCCCACCACCCCAAATCCCAACTGAGACCTGATGCTGAGGGCCAGATGAAGCAGCAAATGTATTCAGCCCGATGATTTCCACATGAGCAGGGCTCTGTGCCGGTGAAAGAAGTGAACTCATTGCAGAAACCTCCCAAGAACAAAGCTTTGGAGAAAGGATCAACCTTATTAGCACATTTAAGGAGAAAGGGGGTTTGTCACTGTATCAGTTTATGCTTCAGCACATTAGCGTTGTAAATCTCTTTGTGGAAGGGCTGTTTAAAAAACTATATTTGCTCTCACCTTTTAAAAACCCAGAAAGAAAAAGATCAAATCTCCAGCACACTAGTTTGCTGTAAATGTTTTAACACAAGTTTATGGGGTTTGATGGTTTGAAGCGTCCTGCAGTTAAAATGATTTTTTTTCCCAAGCAATCTTTTGGTTTCCCAAGTATTCTTCTGGCCTTTTCACTTGAAAAGGAAAGGCAAACTTTCATGAATTGAGCAGGGGCACTCTTTGAATGAAGTGAGGGTCAGTGCTTCTCCAGGCTTTTCTTCCCATTGTTTGAAGAATACACTGAGGATGGTAGGAGCAGTTGTGCTGCTTCTATTTGGGCTTATTTTGGCCCTAGTATGGATATATACGAGCTGCCATTGCATTAATTCCTCCCACGGTTGCTGTGCCTCAGTCTGTGTTCCTTTGTAAACACAGAATGAGCGTCTTCTGATAAAGAGTTGGTGCTTTACATTGACACCATCCTGTTAAAAAACGATAAAAAAGGTGAAAAATGTCGGTGGAAGGAAAAATCAGTGGAGAATCTCTGTGTTCTGTGATTTATGTTGTGGGATATACACCCTGCACTCGTGGCCCCTGGCAGAGGTGTGTCTGCCACACGGTCCTGCTGCAGCTGGGATGGGCAAACTTGGCCAGCTGTGTTAGTGACAGGGTGAGCGTGCATCATCCAGCCACTGATTGGTGAATGTGACAGGTTGTTTGTAACAGTACCTGCCACAGGGATTTATATCCAGAGGTGGGGGGAAAAGAAAAAGGTGGAAGTTGAAGGAGATTGCATTTAAAAAACGTGCATGTGATCTGTCTGTATTTCATACTGTACAGGAAGATTAGCCATGCTTTGAACACTAGACTGCTCATTTTGTTTGGCCAGTGACTCTCAATTTAACTATATTATAACTGAAATGGAGCACAGACACTTATGGGCATGAATGTTTTAATGTTAACAAAAAAACCCCCTCTGTTCTTTGTTAGGTTAGAGAGTGAGCAGAGATGGCTTTGGAACAGAGATGCTGCAGTAATTAAAGGCATCCAGAAACCTGGCAGAATTTTTGCTTTTGGGGGAAAATCCTTCAAACAGATGCTTGATTCTACCTGTATAAATTGGTATGAAAATCTCTGCCTTTAGTTACAGAGGTGTCATGCTCAGCTGGGCTCTCCCTATCACGGAAGCACTGTTCTCCCATTGTACACTATGGTTGGGTTCCTGCCTTTAAGGGAGGTGTTCTCTCGTGGGCACACATCATTGCAATCACTGCTTCAAGGACAGTATCTCTTTCATGAGGACCATATCTCTTTCACCTTCTGAATCTCTCATCCTCTTGAAACAGAGCAGTTGTTCAGTGGGAAATGTAAAGTACGCACTCATCCCGCCAGCAACAGTGGAGGTGGTTTGTTTTGGTTCAGGAAAAATACATATAGTGCATAAAATACATATAATTGCTTACCTATTCATCTCCCTTTCTGTCCCATTATCTTACCTTGTTCACACAGGAGTGTGGGATGTGGTTTACCCAGCGGAGAGGGCAGAGCTGGGCTCGGGTCTGTGCCACTCGAGGCAGCTGTGGGAAATCCCTCTTGCATGAGCCGTGCCTCCAAAGAGGCAGATCACGGTCTGCTTGTCCCTGTGTAACAGGCAGGGAACGATCTTTACCCCATGAAATGCCCGTGTGGAAAATCTGTGACACGTGTCCCTCTTCCCCAGAGGGGGATAGACTGGAAAGAAATCCTGGTCTGCTCTGCTGGAGCTGCCTTTGCCGCAGCCCCTCCTAATTCAGCCTCGTCACGAGGAAATTACTGCTTTGCACCTGATGCATTATCAAAAAATATCCACTTGCAACGAGGCTGGATTAACCATGACATTTTACAAGGCCAGCTGGGAGGAATGCTCTGTGATTAAATGAAGCTCATTTCTAACGAGCCCTGTGCTTTACTTTTCAAAGTATCTAATTTTTGGAGGGCAGGATGTGTATTTCTCACTTTCTTTCCAACAAGCGCATTTTAAAAACAGTACTAAACTGCAACCAGTCAAACCTACTCGATTGCCCTGGTCAAACAGAGCTGGAGAGGTGTTATCTTCAGCAGGATTTATGATGTATCTGTGTGCTTGGAACTTGCTGTGTGATACTCAGCCATAGGCTGACCATTCAGGGAAGTGTTGGGATGACAAAAGGAGTTACCCAGCAGAAGCTTAGTGTGATGGGCTTGAGTGTGAAGGTTGTTGATCAGGACTGTGGTGCACTAATTTAACCTTCTACTTAGCAGGGACAGAGGAACTTGATCTTCTGATACCTGCAACCTGTCTTTTTTCTGCTGGATGCTTAAAATCCATTCCAAGATGAGTGTACTTAAGCCTTTAAGATTGCTTAACAGTCAGTAGAGCTGGAAACAGCATGGTCGGCTGAGGGGCAAAATGATAGTGGGTAAATCAATTCCAAATCCTGCCGGGATGCCCATGATGTGGCAGAGGCTGTTGCTACCAACAGAGAGCTCTGCTGAAGGAATGGGACCAAGAAACCTAATATCCATTCTGGAGTCTGAATTGAAAAGCATCTGCTTGAGTTCTCCTGCTAGTCCAGCATGAGAAGATAACATGGGGAGAAGTTGTGCCCTTACTCTCTAAGTGGAAGATGGAAATAAGAATCAGGAGATAGGAATCTTTCATCCTGTGGTAATGAAGACATCTTCCATTCCAGGACAGTGAGATGAGGTAATATAGCATTGAAGAAAACACCTGGAATGCCCATCTGGCTGATGGAGATGATTCCTCTGAAAAATAAAAAGATCATTCCTTAATCTCTTATTGAGGATGCCCTGAGTTTGGGATTCCTATTGTGCCCTAGAAAACATCTTGCAGGTTCATTGGGCTTCCCTGTGTGCTGGAAAACATGAGAAAGAGTTGCTGGCTTTCTAACACTGCTGCAACGAGCTTGGTTCTTGCCATCCCTTAGGCGGATGGTTTGCGAGGAGGGATTTCCCAAAAGCACATGATATTGACTCAGCCCTGCTTCCAGAATCCAAGGGAAATATCTGCTGAGGCACTTGGAAACACCTCCTGGAGCTGCTCAGGTCTGTGGGGACTTCCACATGTGCTTTGATCTTTCTGTCTGCAGCTTTTTGCAACAGAGATTTTGTGGAGAGCAGATAGTCAGCATTCCTGAAGACTTTTAATTTCTGTTCTGCAGCAGCTCTCAGCATGTTTTGCCTTTATGGTGATCATTCTTAGAAGTGAAGACCCCCGTCCAATGCAGCCTCAGCACAGGGAGACACAGAGGGCATCCCTGGAGCTGCACGTGAGATTTCCAGTACAGATAAAACCAAGGCAGTGGCTCTGTGGTTTGCAAACTCTCCTGGATGACGAGCAAGAGGATGCCCTGCAGAAGGGGACAGGGCAGGAATATGGGAATTTGGATGCAACCAGCATGTCTTGATGCTAAAACAACAAATGCAGTGGAGAAGGTGCCCCTGTCCTGAGCGCTGTGCTCTTTGAGTTCTTGAGTGACTTTGAGTCTCCAGGAAGGTGAGTTGCCAGTGAAATCACCAGTGAAATTACATCCACGTGAGGCTTTCCTCCAGTGACACAAACCTGCCTCGTGCTGCTGCCAACAGCTCCTTGGATGCTGCACTGGGCAGAGCTCTTTGGACCGCTGTTGTAATGCTCTGGCTCAGCACGCGCCGTGTTTGCCTATCCGGTTTAAAGAGTTACTAGTTCCTGAATGGAGAAACTATCTGCAGGAACTCAATAGCTTCCCTGCTTTTCAGCACTGCAGCTTTTAGGAAGCGGCTGCCGCAGATGTGGTCAGATGAGCTGTTGAAATTAAAAAGCAGTGTGAATTTAATGTGAAATAGCTGCTCCCAAATGGTTCCATCCATCTAGATATTCCTAATCTGGAGTGGAGATTAATTTTTAATCTGTTTTATTTCACTGCAATATATCCACGAGGTTAAATTGAAAAAAAAAAACAACAGTATTATTCCAGCATAAACATGCTCTCCTGTGGATACTGAGAAGGAACAGGAGCCCGAGCAGCTCTGCTGGAACAGCTCTGTGTGTGCACAAGCCACAAACCCATTGCAAGCAGCACTCGGCTGCTGCAGTTGTAAGAGGGAACCCATGGTGTGGAAAATCCCTTGCAGATGATACGTCAGTCATACCTGAGGATCAGCCAGGAGGGAAGGATAACAAACAGCACTTCCCAGTCGGGGGTGTGCAGCTTGTAAAAAACTTGAGTAAATCTGGAAATAAGATGCTGGGACTTACTGGGCAAGCGCAGTGAGGGCACGACTGGTTTTAATGTTGGAGAATAAGAAGTAAAAACAGTTGAAAAAACAGAAATGGAAGCTGGTGCTCCTGATCTTGATCAGTGTTTTAAAAGCAGCAAGATTAATCAAAATTCCTTGCAAAGCAGCATTTTCTGAGGTGCTGGCAAGAGGCCTGCTCTGAGTTAGCCAGCTCTGTCACAGGCAGCTCTGCAAGACTTGTTTGCACTGAGGGTCGTGTGAGGAGATGAGGAATTTTTCAAAGTGGTTCTGGGAACTCATTAGTTCCATAAATCTATGTTATCACTGTTCTTCCCCCTTTTAATGTGCCTAGGCTGGGCTGCCTCACCCCTCCATCACCCCCTCCTCTCTTGGTGCTTGTCTGCCTGTGTGGACATGCCAAATCAGAAACTCTCCCCCCGACTCCTTTGGACAGATTCGGGGGTAGGGAGAGAAGTTCCCAGCTCACAGGGGTTGAGGTGCATTCAGGGTGCCTTCACAGCAGCAGAAGTTTCCACACCAGGCTGCCTCCTCATCCTCTCCCTGCCTGTGCAGCTGGCATTGTGCCGGTCATCCCAGGCGGGTTGGTTGTCCCCCATGTCCTCGCACCCAGAGCCATTGTTGCTGGACAGGATGGAGGGATTTTAGACTCCTGGGTCCTCTGTTTGGAAGCAGTGCGGGATGCCACATTTCTCCTCGACTTGAGTTAAATAATGGTATTTTTCTTATTTTTTTTTTCCCTTCTATTTTCTTTCTTTCCGTCTCTTTTCATGAGAGGTTGTGATGCTTTTTTTGCTTTGGGTGTTTATACATGCAGACAACCCTTCCCACTAGTGCTGGTCCCTATTTCAGCACAGAGCCGCTCCTTCCTTTGAGGTTGCCTTCACCTTTATTCTTTGATAAAATGAGCCCATCTTCACCCTGGTGTTACCTTTAGGGCTGTGAATTAACTGAGTTAAGAGCTCTGGTGTTTTTCTCTTGGGCATTTAGAGGTGCTCAAAGCCCTGGTGCTAAACAGCTGATCCAAGCTCCAGCCGCCCAGGACATGCATGGAAATTGGGTGAAATATCCCTTTGATTTTTGGGTGTTTTTATATAGTAGTTTTTCTGAAGGTGAAGAAGCTCTCAAAACTGATTTCCCTGTTTTGTTGCTTAAGAAACCAAAAATCCATTGTTTCAAAAGGGTGAAGAGAAGAGGTACAGGGCTGCAGCTGAATGTGCAAAGCAGTAAAATGCTGTGGGATCCTGGACTGTCAAGACTCATCACACCCCTGTGGCATCTTCTTGCCGTAGGGGAACACTCGATTTCCTCTCAGTTAAACCCAACGCGTGGTTTGGGATGACTGCAGTGACACACCAGGCAGATTCCTTGTATCTGATAATGTGCTGTTTCACATCTGGTAGAAATGGGATGCTTTTCATCCAGCCCCAACATCATCTGTGCTATAGTGGTTGATGATTGATGTGATTTTTTCCCCCTAAATTCAGGGAAATCTCAGCAGAAGGGTGGAGCAGAGCAGGAAGCAGCAGCAAACACCGTCTGTCCCTCTTGGGGAAAGATCCTCCTCCTTCCCTATTAGAAGATTAACAATAATGAAATAATTCTTTTACATTCACATCTGGTCAGAATGTACTTGCCTGTCTCAGGAATTTCCTCATGTGTTTGCTGGGAGTTTTTACAGGATGAGGGGCTCACTTTTTTCTAGTTCACATTGCTGGAAGTACTCAAGGCCACGCTAGACCAGGCTCTGAGCAACCTGGTCTAGTGGAAGATATCTCTGCCCATGGCAGGGGATTGGAATGAGAACATTTTTAAGGTCCCTTCCAGCCCAAACCATTCCATGATTCAAGAAAATTGCATCCTTGCTGGGAGCAATGCTGTAATAATGTGTTGATGGGGAAGTGATCCAGGCACTTTGGCTTTCTCTCAATTAAACCTTACAGCAGATTTACCTGCTGGAATCAGGAGGATTTAAAATGAAAATGGAGACATTCAAACGAGGATAGCACACAGAGTCTGATGGTGATGGAAAATGGCTGTGAAACTTTAGGGATGACAGACTGAAATCTCAGATAATCAGAAGGCAAATGAAGAGTAAAGATAAAAAGTTCCTTAGAGGTGTTTGTTTCAAAAAGGAAAAAAAAAAATTAAAATGTTGTGGAAGCAGACTGGTACTGATGCACACCTGAAAGATTTGGCAATTCAAAGAAATAAAATGCTAAAAAAAGAAATTAAAATTCCATGTATTGTTTGAAAGGCAAGAGACTGCTGCCTTAGAAGTGCCACTGGCATGTGTCGCATGTTCTGAAATTGCTGGGGAGAGTATATTGGATTGGGGTGGGGAAGGGAGGGAGAGACTAATTATATATAATCTTAAAATGAATTAGGTGATATAAATGTAATGAAAGCAAATCCTGTTCCTGGAGAGACTTTTCAGTTTGCATTTTGATGTCCTAGGGCAATGGCATGTTGCTCTCTGACAGACAACCATTTGATTTGGAAATATGTGAATAACTGGGAAGTGAAACCTCTTTGAATTTGTTCCTTTCCCCTCCAGCGTTTGAAGGACTAATTATAGGAAGAGATGCAGAGTGCCCTGTGCGGGCATGGATGCAGCCAAGTTCCTACTTTGCTGGTTGCATGAGTCACTGTGCTGCATCCTGTGCTCTTTGATACGTGTCCTTGCTTCGACAATTATATATTTATTTTACAGATGGAGAGGTAAGTGTGTTATGCTCCACGTCAGTGAGCCCTTGCTGAAGACACCCGTGCCAAAAGGATGCTCAGCAATCGGGTGTGGAGGCTGGGAAGGGGCTGGGACGTGCGGTGCTTGGGTAGGAGTAAACACCGATGTGAAAAGTGAGCGCCTGCAAGCTTCAGCATCTTGGCAAGGCTCGTGCTGCTGGCTCCACTGGGAGGCAGCGCCCTATTTTAAGATGATTTTAAAATGGGTCTGAGGATCCTCCTGTCTGTAGTTCTCTGCTTACCAGCAGCCAGATGCTGACCCTGTTCTGGGCAGCAGGTACCATCTCGCCACTGCTAGTCCCCAGGATGCCACAAGCAAAATCGATGTGACCGACCTGAGCTCTGCGAGGAGGAGAGAGGGTTAATCAGCTGCTTGGCTGGTCTGAGGCACTTGGTCTCATTTATCGTCTCTGCCTGTGCTCAGCCCCAGGATGGTGGGTGTGCCAGGGGAGTTACGGCCAGCATTGGGGCGGGAGACACCGAGAGCGTGAATAAAAATACTCCTCAGTTTGGAAAAAAAAGCAGGATTTCGCTCTCTGGAAGAGCTCACAGATCCTAAATAATAATACTGTACAAATGTATGAATGTCTTATATATGAAGTCCTCTCCCACTGAAGGTTACATACACGATGGGAGCAAAGCTGCTGCTGGGTCGGGCTGTGTGGGGGAAGAGAGGGAAGCACTTACAGCAAGGTGATGGATAAAAAGCTCCCAGCCTGTGAGATCTCTAGTTCCCAAGCTGTGCTCAGCAGACCTGTTATAGTGTCTTCCTTTAAGCTTTCCTTCTTTAGGTTACACAGAAAGTTTGGCATCTTTTGACGTGGATGAGTCAAATATTCCTGGTGGCTTGTTCCTGACTCCATGTATAACCTTGAGCTTGGAGCTGTGCCTCCTCCTCCGGCTCTCCCCACCTGTGATAACTGGGATGGTGACATTTGCTGCTGTTTGTAATGCAGTGCTGGCATGGAGACCTGCAAAGTGGAGCGGGGTAGGATGCAGGATGCGCTGCTCACTGTTCTGGCCGAGAGCCGATGCATGAGGTTGCTCAAAATGCAGCACATCCTTTGTCTCACCATCTTTAGGCAATATGGTGTTTGGGAAGAATCTTAACACAGTGAGGACCAGATGTATGTTAAGCCCTTGGGGCCATATTGAAATGCAAATGGAAATGACATAGTGCATTACTTCCAAGAGCGGTCTAAAGATGAAAACGCCGTGTTGGGAGAATGTGCATCGGAAGCGGATAGCTGGGTGTGAGCCCTGACAATGCTTTATCCTGTTGGGAAACCTGCATGCAATGCAGTGTTGTATTTGGGGTTTTGAGGTCATTGTTACACAGATTATTTAAGCCTGGATGCATTTTTAGCTGGACTTTGTCTGAAGAATAAACATAGCCAGGGCTGTTTCCAGTCATCAGCTAAATGGCCAGATCAAGGGCTTGAGTCAGCGATTCTTGCAAAACATTACTGACTGTCTTCAAAAATATTTCCTAACACTTTTTGCTTTTGAAAATGTAATCATGCATAAAGTGATGTGCGTTAGTTTTGCTTTGCAAATTATTCTGGTGCCTGGATTCTGTGTGTGTGTGTGTTGGCTCTGCTTCTCACTTGCTTGTATGGTGCTCTGCTTCCTACATTCATCCATGTATGCCTGAAACAGCAACCCAAAGATGGGACTCGTCCTCTTCCAGGAATAATAAAAGAGCTGCATTACCTCCTTCTGCAAAAGCAGGATTTATATTTTTGCTGTGTTAGGGATGTGTGGCTTGTATGAGCAAAACTAGCCTGCATATCCCACTAAAACAGCTGCTGCAAACAAAGGGCTCCAGCTCTTGCTGCAGGGCTTGTAGGTGTGCCTTGGATTTTGATTCAATCTGCAGAACTACTTTTCAGTAGAAATACAATACCCTTCATATTTCATGATAAGACAGCTAATCCCCATTAGTTGTCCCATCTAGAAATTGCTCTTTGTATGGCAAGGAAGACAAAATGTTTATTTCTCACTCTGCTGGGATGAAAGGGGGTTGTGAGATGCCAGCTTGGACCAAGCACTATGGTGACTTCTCCTTTCCACTTAGATGTTTCAAAACTGTGTAGTGATTTGTGGATACTTAATTTGAGACATTTTAAACATTTTTTGTTCTCTCAAGAATGAGGCACCTTTTCAAGAGAGCTTAGGCTGCCTACCCTGCATGAAAATATTTACTCCCTTTGAAACACTTGGCCCTTCCAGAATACAGCCAGGCAGGCACATGGCTTCCTCTACTTCAGTGTAAAGGTCACTTACGATGTGTTGTTAAGGAATAGTTACTGCTGCATGCTTCCCTCTTTAAATGGCAGGGGCATCCTTGCTACATAAAACATTAAACACTTGTTAGGATGGAAAATACCAGCAAAGAGATAAAAAGCCTGTGCAAAATCTCTGTCTATTGGGAAATGGTTGCAAGGACAGCAGGGATGGACTCTGGCAAGAAGACGGCTTTGTGTTCTTCTCTCAGCAACTGTTGGCTGCAAATGGCACTTCTGGGCTCAGGGCAGTTGTTCAGAGGGATTGGGTTCCTCAAATCCCAATATGAAAAGAAAGGCAGGCTGTCTGGATGGGAGGGAACGGAAATCAAGAGCAAAGTTGCAGTCAGTAACATACTGCGTTTGGTTGGCCGGTAGCTGCTCGGATCTTACAACATTTGAATTATGTTTAAATGATGTTTTTAGGTTGAAGGCATGCAGTATAGGAACTGGACAGTGGCCAGACTAGGCCAGAACAAAAGCCCACCCGGCCCAGTGGCCTGACCCCATCTTTTGCTGCAAGATGCCTGGGGAGGAAAGGCAGAACAAGCAAGTGCATGTGGTTCTTCTTAAAACATTATGGGGAATCTTCTGAGATGGGGTTCCCCACATCACCGGCCCTTTGGGTGAGGAACTGCCCTCTCCAGGTGTGCTTTGAACCTGTATCCCACCAGCTGTGATTGGTTCAGCCTTCATCACTTGTTTCACTCTTCAGCAGTTGCCTCACTCTTACAAAGCAGGGGCCATCGTAGAGATGGAGGAGGTTGATCAGCAGTTTTATTCTCCAGTTTTATTTCAGCATGAAGAAGAGTGCATCTCTTAGTGCTCACCAGAGCTCCCAGGGTATAGCTAGAATAGTAGGTTATGTTTTCCTGGGGTTATTGTGTTAAAGACAGTGAATCCTGTACTAAAGTAATTATACTGAAAAGCTTGAACTGTGACATGATGCCCACGGAAAAGGCGTACAAGCAGCATGGGCTGGCACTTTCCTATGGTCTTATCTTTGTTCCCAAAGAAAGATATAAAGGTGGAGGGATTGCCGTCTGTGCTGCTGCCTTGCCCGGGGCGGGTGTGTTCCCCTGCTTGTTGGCATGGAAGCAGATGGTCCTGAGCCCTCCAAAAAGTTATCAAAAGCTTTGTTTGCTCTTCTCAGACGGCTGCAACGCCTTACCAAAGTTCAGGGAGATTGACTGAAGAGCACTGGGATCCACGTGTTCAAACCTAGTGGGGAGATTAGTCGTTTTATTGCTCAACTGGCTGCTGTCACTGTGAAGCTTTTCACATTGCCTTGGAACTTTTTATTTTCTTTAGTGAAGAATGGAATTTACTGGTGGCATGTCTTCCATTTCTGTTCCTGCTGATTAGCAAAAGTGTACAGTAATGCCATATTTTATTAGAGAGGTGGGAGTAGTTTGCATGCCTGTGTCCCCAGGTAAATCTGAGCAGGGGAGGCATTCAGAAGACGTGTTCAGGGTTGTAGTTCGCTCATCTCTCTGTAGCTGCCACTCCTCTGTGTGTACGCTCCTGCAGGCACCTCTCCCAGCTTTCAACTCAAGCACATGGACCAAAATAAGTGATTATTGCATCTTGCTGATGAAACTCTTGAGGCGAAAGGAGAGGATTTGACCGCAGCTTAAAATGGTCATGTTACAGGTTATGGAGGAGCATTTGAAAGATTTGGGTTGGAAGGGACCAGTAAAGATCCCTTCGTTCCAACCCCCATGCCATGGGCAGAGGCACCTTCCATTGGCCAGGTTGCTCCAAACCCCATCCAAACTGGTCTTGAATACCTTCAGGGATGGGGCATCCACATTTTCCCTGTTCCAGTGCCTCACCACCCACACAGGAAAGAATTTCTTCCTAATCTAAACTTATCCTCTTTCAGTTTAAAACCATTTCTCCTTGTCCTGTCACTACAGGTCTTGGTAAGAAGTCTTCTTCCACCTTTCTTGTAAACCTCCTTTGCATATTGAAAGGGAGCAGTAAGATTTCCCCTTCTCTTGTCTTGGATTCTTACTGTATTTCCAGTGATAAATCCCTCTAAACGCCTGTGATGTCTCTGAAAGTGCCCAGACAAAGGCACCTCCATCTCCATATTCTCATACATCAGCATCTAAATATGTGGGAGCAGCATCAGAGATGGTGCTCATGGAGATCCCCATCTATCCAAGGTCAGGAAATTGGGAGTACTGTGCTGAATCTTAGAATATTACTTTATGCTTTTATACATAATATTGGAGCCTGGTCACCATGGGAACGGGCATCTAAATAGAAAGTCGAACTGGAAGGGAAGGTACCCAGTTTCTGGGGTGGAGCTGTTGAGCTCATGCCATCCAGAAAGCTTGGACGTGGATGAAGGGCAAGTTCTTCTTTCACTCCATGTGTGTACTGTGGTCCAAAGTGTTTTAGTCTTCCTATGGTGTGAGAAAACCGGGAGGGAAAAGGCCTGTCCCAGCGCACACGGTTATTTTATTGCTTCCCACCAGTGAAACAGGCAGGATTTCAACTTCCTGGGACAATCTGCTCGAAACCATTTTTATTTCAAAGTGGAATCTGGATGCTGGTGAATCCATGTAATCAAAATGAAAGCTAATAGGTGACTTTGCTTCCCCCCATGCCCCTTTACATAAAATCTCTGCAGCATTCCTTTTATAACTTGTCTTTAGAGAATCACTGCAGTTACCCAGCCGTGTCTTCCGTGCCTTTCATTATTGTAACAGAAACAATCACTGGAAATTGCATGATGGTATTGGGTTGTGTTACGTTCCTTCCTCATGTCGTTTGACAGCAGCTTTTTTTGAGTAGACCCAAAGGAGAAAGGTACATTTCTGTAAACATGAGACAAGTCCTAGATGTGCTGTAGCCACTTGGGAGAAAATTCCATTGTAAAAGAGGCTCTTAAAATTGCTCATGTGGGATTTGCCATTAAGAGCATAAAGACTGGAGAAATGGACTTCTAATTTGGCTGGCAACTTGCTTCTCATCCTCCAAGAATTTTAGGAATGTCTTTACTTCCTTTTGGAGGGCTTAAGGCTAGTTTGTGATTGCAAGGGCCAGAGAGTTGCTTTTTTCCTGCCTCCCTTCTCTTTCAGGCTAGGTTCTGCTGGCTTGTTAACTCTTGAAATACCAGTGTACACAGGGAAAGAGCTTTTTAAAAGTCAGTGCTTTCTTCTGCAAACCTTGAACGACCTGAAAGTCTAGAGTGTAATGCGGAAGAGGTCCCTTGCACCAAGGACTTATCAAATATTTTCACAGGTACTGGAGTGGGCTGGATGAAGGAATCTCTGCTTGGGATGTGGTAATGGATGCTTGTCCTTCATCAGTGTAAGACTGGCTATAAATTGTGCTCGTGCTTTTTTGTGCACTGCACTTCCATCAGGTTCTGCACCCTTTGAGCTGACATGCACCAGGGTATCCGACCATCGGTGTTTGCTTACACGCTGGGGGGAATGCAGGTCAGACTGGCAGCTAAAAGGTGCATGTTTTATTCTCTACAACATGGGGAAATATGGGGATTTTGTCATAGTGTATCTTGTATAGTACATCAATGGTCTTTGCCCAAAAGGGCTTGGTTCCCCATCAACACAGTGAATTCTCGAGCTTCGCTGCAGCTCAGAGCTCTGTGCAAAGAGCTGGGCAAGCATCCCCTGCATGGTCCTGCACCATTTCTTGTCACTGAAGCCCTTGGTTCCTCTGAAGCAGAAGTTTGGTTTTCTCAGGTGAATAAAGAAGAGACCCCAGTTGGCACGTGCCAACAACCACCCATCTTCATGCTGGAACTGAGGTTTGAACTCAGACATTTGTAAGACACTCTCTGTCACTGCCTCCCCTGCGATTGGCTGGCAAGGAGAAACTATGATGTAGCAGAAGGTAATCTTAGAAACCTGATTTCTAGGTAGAGAGAATCTTCTACTGAGAGCATTTTCAAATTAATTCTTCTCTGAGTTTCCCACTTGCTCATGTAATCTGCTGATTAAGTGAGTCATCTCTATGGTGTATTTGAATTCTGGTCAATGATGGAGTTTAAAACAGTGATTTTTGAACCGGTTCCATGGTTCAGAGTGGTTGTGTTTTTTTACTGCCTTTTTTCCTCCATCCTGCTGAGAAAACTGCTCAGCTCCAAGCTTTGATTATTCAAGTAGAAGAAGGTGACAGGAACACAAACAAGCATCATTTAATTCTTGGGGACACGTTTTCCTGATGCTTGACCTTTTGGACTTCCCACATCTTCTTGTCCATTTACATG
The DNA here is from genome assembly GCA_013400655.1 of Mystacornis crossleyi. Classification (NCBI taxonomy): domain Eukaryota; kingdom Metazoa; phylum Chordata; class Aves; order Passeriformes; family Timaliidae; genus Mystacornis; species Mystacornis crossleyi. Next base: position 63,168 of record VYZQ01067384.1, on the reverse strand, counting down.
CATTACAGTTTTTCCAATTACCAGTGAATTAAATTTGGAATTGTGGTATTTGGAAATGTCAAGCAGAATCAATAGAAAAGCACTTGGGGCCCAATCTTAGTAGACTCAGCACATTTTAAAGCATATTTGAAATGTCCCTGCTGATAAATCTCAGAGGACCCTGTGTAGATTATGAATCGAGGTGCTGCTGTTCGGGTACCAAAGCTGTCTGTGGCTTGCCAGGCGTGCTGTGCTGTGTTGGACACACATCACTCTCTCCCTGGAGAAGACCTTAAAAATCAGGAGCTCTGAAAAGCATTTCTGCTGGTGGCGGTGGCATGGGATGATGAGGACAGTGGGATGGAGCAGATGCACGTGAAAGAGCTGGGGAAGCCATCTCCACGTGATTATTGCTGTTCCTTAAACCTCTGCACCCCACAAGGAGATGCTCCCATACCCCCATTCCTTTGCCTGGAAGGAAATTTTTTAGGCTTGCTTTGAAAGCTTTTCGAAACTTCGCTGTGTGTGGGGAAAATATTTACGAACGTACGTGATTTCACTTCCTCCTCTCATGCTCTTTGGAGACCCCATGCTGGCTCCCGAGGAGAATGGGAGAGAACAAATGATTGTGTTCTAAATGCCATTTCAGAACTTGCTGCAGATTTCACTTAGTGATTTGTGGCATCTGGTCAAGACTTGCCCTCTATTTGATTTTCAGAATTGCAGTTGGAAATACCTTAATCTTGCAATTAAGCTCTAATATTTTCCGTTAAAGATGCTGCGAGGTTTGGCTGCTGAGACACCTTCTTGGTAGCTTGTGTGTTGAGTGCTCAGCCCACAAGGGGCCATTTTTCATGCCAAGGAGTAGTCACTGCTCTTACAAGCCAAATAAATGGCTTGCTTAATGCTTTTATAAATGCACACCTCAAATTCAAGGGAAAAAAAAATAAAAATCTTCTTAACTATATGCCTGTTTGGAAACTCGTGATCTGGGGGAGAAAACACAACTTCTCCTTTATGGAATTCCTCTGTGAAGCAAGTAATTTTCTTGGTGTGGCTGTGTAAAGCAAGGTGTCTTCTAGTGAACTGGGGGGATGGAGGAGCATCATTTCAGAGATGCTGCCTGAGGTGGCATCCCTGGGATGGTCACACACGGAGAGGCAGCAGCTCAGCAGCTCTGGGAGTTTGGATGAGTGATCTGCAGCTTCTCGTGCTCTCCTCCACCCCACGCCGTGCGCAGGCAGGTGGGCGGCAGCGGTGCCCTTTTTGGATTTGTGACTTTGTGTTTGTCGGGGCTGGCTTGATTTTGATTTCATTCTCTTGGGTGTAGCTGAGGAGGAGTGTGTATCTGTGCAAAAAAAAAAAACCAAAAAGGAAAAGAAATTAGGCCTTTTTTGTGTGTTATTACTAATCTGGTTTGAGCTCTGCTGTCCAGATTGCCTCGTTTGTGACCCAAAGTGCATTTAAACATGAACTGCAGAAGCACCACGGCATTAAATGCTTTTGATTGATCTCCCTGATGGTTTTATTAAAGAACTAAAATCTTTCTGGGGGAGACAGATACAGTTAGTGATGTGAAGGGAGAAATGTAATTACATTTTTGGCTTTGTCCTTAACTGAAACAACACAAAATAAGATTTTTCTAATGGATAACTAAAATGATCTCTTCTTTAAATAAAATATAGAAATGACCCTCTGAGCTCAAGTCAAAAATGCTCTGCTTCCAAAAATTGATTAACTGCTGGCAGCATTTCTGTCCTGCTGCACACCAGGCCAGCCAGTGACCTGGCCAAACCTCCTTGGATCACTCTGCCTGGCCAGAGGAATGATTTACTAAACCTTTTCCTGAGAGATCCTCCCCTTTGGGCCAGAGATTAATCTTCTCAGCTCTGTGTGCATGTATGTGTGTGTGTACACTCAGTATTTCACTCAACTGAGTATCACTGTCATCTCACTTGGCTCTGCAGGAATCTGCCTGGTTTTGTGGACTTGGGAGGAACTGGGATGCTTCATGTCCTTCTCCATGTCCTTTTCCTACCCGCCCTGTTTGACTTAAAATATCGGGGAAATTATTCAGAAGAATTAAACCCCTACTGCATCCTTTCCCCGAGCTGGTAGTAATAACTCCTAAAACACAATCCTTATATTTTACAAAACAGGTTTTGCCATCAGTTTGGGGGAAAATTCTAATAAAGATCTAATTCTTTGGAATAATTTCCTTGTTATCGTTTACTGACTTAAACCCAAGTTAAAAAAGAGATGGGGTGGGGG